>APFE030502912.1:280726-308044 GCA_000404065.3 Pinus taeda | reverse complement strand
CTAATTTTAAAGTGACTTTAATAAAGTTAATGTAAAATTAGAAAGGAAAAGTGACTTTGGACATAAATGACTAAGTGGGTCTTTATTAAAGTGGGGTGAATTAAAAAATAGAAAGTGAGATCCTAGATCTCAATCTATTTCAGCCATTGGATTTAGGGATTCCCCAAAAGTCACTTAGGGTTAGATTAAAGGAGGGAAATGAGGAAAAGGTCAATTATTCTTTCATGAGCAGATTGAGAGAAGGAGAGCAAGAGAGCAAGGGATATTTCTGGATAGTGAGGAGAAGGAGGCAGCAGCTTGGCAAACATTCCAAGGCAGCATTTCAGCAAGTTCGTACGACTGAGTTAGCACACAGTGAAAGGCAAACTTTTGGCACGATTTTCTAGAAAGGTTGTATAGCAGTTTTGGTTCAGATTCCAAGGAGGTCAACAAGTTAGCACAGAAATCGAGGAGAAGAAAATCTGAAGTTTGTTGGCACATTTTTTCAAGGGAGGCCGTACAACAAGTGGCTGTACCTTGGCATGCTTTTCTAGGCAGAAATCCGTATAGCTGTACAGTTGTTTTTCTGCACAGAAATCGAGGAAAACCGTACAACAACATTTATGGCAGCTTGCACGCTTTTCTAGGCAGTCCGTACAGCAACATTTAACGCTGAAATTTGGGCACAAAAATCAAGGAGTCCGTACAACATTTATTGTTGTTATGTTTTGCTCTTTGCAAGTTTTTCCAGTAGGTTGTGAGGCACGAAAAACGAGATAAGTTGTAAAAGTTTGCTTGCTGATTTTTTGCTGAATATTTCTCTCACTATAAAAAGCATTTTCCAGAAATAAGGAGTTTTCGAACTGGTTCTCCCCAAGAGTTGTAGGGGGTTTTTCCAGGGTCACCTTGACCAAAAATCACTGTGTTTAAATGTGTTGAATGGCTGTTTGTATGTGCTGATATTTATTTCTGCATTTTCCAGCATTCTATAATATTTCGAGAATTTGTGTTTTCAGCAAAATTTATTTTCCAGTTGTTGAATGTATAGATATGGGAAAGGGCATTTAACTATTTTGGAGAAATAAGGTGAAACTGAAAACTGGGGTGGGAAATGAGAAATTTCTACATGGTATCAGAGCTTGAGTGCTGAAGTGCAGTTTGGGACATCAAGGAGGAAAATTACAGCCTACTGATTTTTCACTTAGAAAATTCCAACAAGCTAATTTTTCACAAACGACAATTTTATCTTTACTACAACAGTGCTATTTTTCAGTTTTAGGACAACAGGATGTCATTGGGATTGAGGGTGGAGGATAGGTTGGATGGGCATACCAATTACAACGTTTGGAAGGAGAGAATGTAGAGTATCTTTGAGGAGGCAGAAGTCTGGGACATTATGGTGCATACCACACAGAACCCTGTTGTTGTGCCTATTGATGCTACTCAGTTGGCTGCTTATAATAAAATAACAACAAGGGTCAGAGACCAATTCTAGACGGAGTCAAAGACCATTGCATTCCTCATGTGAGAGGAAAGAGAAATTCCCATGAGATGTGGACATCATTGTCCAATCTCTACAGAGTACCAATGAGAACCGGGAAATGGTCCTGAAGGAGAAGCTGAAGACCATTAAGATTGGTAATGATAGTGGAGCTGGATATCTCACAAAGATTACTAATGTGAGAGATGAGTTGGCAGCAGTTGGAGAGGTCATTTCACCCACTGAGTTGGTGCAGATTGCAGTGAATGGCCTCCCCCGTTCATGGATGAACTTTGCTGATGGGGTTTATGCACATGAGACCCTTCCCACATCGGAGAGGTTTTGGGATGATTGCATTCAGACAAAGATCAGGAAAGGTTAGCTTGGGGCAGCCAAGCCAGTTGAGCAGGATGAGGATGTAGCATTGTTGGCAGGAGGTAAAAAAGCAAAGGGAAGAAGCAGGCTTCCACAAGCAATGGTGGGGGCAAAGACAAAGGTAAAGGTAAATAGGGCAACACACAGAAGGAATATTCCAAGGTGAAGTGTTGGAATTGTCAAAAGATGGGACACTATGCAGTTGTGTGTCCGGAGAAGAAGAAGAAGAAGGGGAAGAACTAGAGCATGGCAGCTTCAACATAGGTTGAGGACTTTGCAGATCGTTTTGACCGGGAGTTTGGGTTCACTGCGTGTGAGTCCTCTAGTGCAGGATCACATGCCACACAGGTTCAGAGGGAGCATGCTTTTCCCTCGATTAGCGGAGCATCTTCGGGTATCTGGTATGTGGACAGTGGGGCTTCACATCACATGACAGGGGTCCGTGAGTACTTCTCAGAGCTTTCAGAGTGTGGCACTGATATGGAGGTAGTACTCGGTGATGACAGAGTTGTTAGAGCAGTCGGTGTGGAGACATTAACATTTCAGAGGGAATCCAAACCTCCCTTAAAGGTGTCAGATGTTCTTTATGTGCTAGGGATGAGGAAGAACCTCATATTCGTCTTAGCTTTCGAGGACAAAAGATATGAGGTACTGTTCAGGGGAGGACAGGTGTTGATGTATCCCAGGGGCACTCCAGCTGATTCAACTAGAGTGATAGGTGTACGCCATGCAAAGGTGTACAAGTTTGCATTCCAATCCCTTTTGGCATTGAGCAGTAGTCCTGACAGCAGAGCTAGCAGTTCTGAGCTTTATGAGATTTGGCACTGCAAGATGGGACATATGTATCATGGAGCCTTGAGGACCTTGCGAGAAATCACTACAAGTGTGCCAAATTTCAGTTACTGATCACTTTGATACTTGCAGAAGATGTGCGATGGGCAAGTTTGTCAAATCCCCTTTTCCCAGTAGTGACAGCAAAGCGACTGGGGTACTTGATTTGATTCATTCCGATGTGAGCGGTCGGATGTCTCATGTTTCCTTGAGTGGATATGAGTACTATGTTTTATTCATTGATGATCACTCCAGGAGGACCTAGATTTATTTCTTGAAGACCAAGAGTGAGGTCTTCAAGCGGTTTCAGGAGTTTAGAGCTCTTGTGGGGACACAGACAGGTCGAAAGATCAAGTCCCTGAGGTCGGACAATGGGGGAGAGTACACCCTTGGAGAGTTTGTTGACTATTGTGTGGAGGCAGGCATTAGGAGGAAGTTCACTGTTCCTTACAACCCCCAACAAAACGGGGTTGCAGAGAGGAAGAACAGATCCATCGGAGGGGCTGCCAAAGCCATGTTACATGATCAGGGGTTGCCATTGTTCTTGTGGGCAGAGGCCTGCAGCATAGCTGTTTATTTACAGAACAGGAGTCCGCATTGTGCCTTGGGGCACAGGACTCCGGAGGAGGATTTTTCTAGGAAGAAGCTTGATATTTATCATCTTCATATCTTTGGGTGCATTACATACTCCTACATACCCAAGGAGAAGAGGACCAAACTAGATCCCACCGCAGAGAAGGGTATCTTTGTGGGCTATCATAAGACCTCAAAGGCCTTTCAGATTTACATTCCTGCATAGAGGAAAGTTGTTGTTAGGCGGGATGTGAAGTTCGAGGAGGACAGGGCCTTTAGGAGATCACAGGAGTTAGACTATCTGGATCAGCCAGACCCTCAACAACAATTGAGTCAGTTGCAGGGATCTAGTGGGCAGGGATCAGGAGGTACATCTATGATGATGTTAGGTTCGTCAGTGAGCAGTGGCTCGTCGAGCCAGAGCGGTGGTGCTCCGAGCAGCATGCAGAGCAGTCCACAGAGCAGTTCAATATGGAGTCCACTGATGGACAGTTCACACGGTACCTTAGCTTCTAGAGGTTCAGGTGCAGGCAGGAGGACAACAGATAGACAGTTAGGAGTTCAGGCTCCTGATGATGATGATGAAGAGGAGTTTCATTCTCCAATGGGAGAAGTATGCTCAAGGAAGAGGAAGCCCAAGTGGCTTCAGGACACCTTGAGAGATGCCACATCTGTTGCTGAGCCTAAGAGGCCAATCAAAGAGAGTAGACCACCTGAGAGGTTTTGTAGCTATATGGCAATGGCTATCAGCATCCTTGACTCTGAGCCTTCTAGCTATGAGGAGGCAGCTAGCCAGCAGGTCTGGAAAGAGGCCATGTAGGAGGAGTATTCTTCTATCATGAAGAATGATGTTTGGGAGGTGGTACTGAGGCCTGAGGGAAAATCCGTGGTTACTTCCAGGTGGCTTTACAAGGTAAAGCATGCTGCAGATGGTAGCATTGTGAAATTCAAAGTGAGGTTTGTGCCTATAGGGTTCTTCCAGGTAGAGGGAGTTGATTATGAAGAGACCTTCACTCCCGTGACTCGATATACTTCGATCCGCTCCATTATATCGATAGCAACAGAGATGGGTTGGAAGATCCACCAGATGGATGTGAAGACTGCATTTCTCAATGGCTTGATACAGGAGGAGGTGTACATTGAGAAGCCACAGGGCTTTGAGGTGCATGGGAAGGAGTCCCATGTGTGCATACTGAAGAAGGCCCTTTATGGCCTGAAGCAAGCTCCCAGAACTTGGTACTCCAGGATAGATACATACTTACAGGGGATGGGTTTCACAAAGAGTGAGGCAGATCCGAACCTTTACTATATTGTGATAGGTGAGGAGCCTCTCATTCTGGTGTTGTATGTGGATGACTTGATGATTACAGGTGCAGAGAGACTCATAGAGCACTGCAAGAGAGATCTTGTGGTGGAGTTTGAGATGAAGGACATCGGCTTGATGCATTACTTTTTGGGTTTGGAGGTGTGGCATGAGGAGGGGCATTTCTTCCTGGGGCAGGGGGAGTATATTGTGGACATCCTTAGCAGATTCCACATGGAGGATTGTAGACCCATGTCGACACCGATGATTACCAACTGGAAGAAGCTTCATGCTTCGGATTCCGAGTTGGTAGATCCCACATTGTACAGGCCGCTGATTGGTTCCTTGATGTATTTGGTCAACACTAGACCAGATATCTGTTTTGCAGTCAACACGATGAGTCAGTTTATGTGTGAGCCTAGGAAGGTTCACTGGGTGGCTGCAAAACACAATTTGCGGTACTTGCAGGGGACAGTGGATTATGGTCTGGACTACAGGCAGGGAGATGGAGTGAGATTGGTAGGATACACTGATTCTGATTGGGCAGGTTGTGCTTCTGATAAGAAGAGCACTTCAGGGTGTTGTTTTGGGTTGGGTTCAGCAGTAGTGTCATGGTTCAGCCGGAAGCAGCAGTCAGTAGCACTGAGTTTAGCAGAAGCAGAGTATATGGCAGCCAGTCTAGCTAGTTGTGAGGCCATCTGGCTTCGCAAGATGTTGTTTGGCTTATTTGATCAGCCGTTGAGACCTTCAGTGATTTACTGTGATAATCAGAGTTGCATTAAACTCACGGAGAATCCAGTATTTCATGACAGGTCAAAGCATATCGGGATCAGATATCATTTCATCAGAGACTATGTTCAGAAGGGAGCTGTGAAGCTTGAGTATATTTCCACTGATGAGCAGGTAGCAGACATTCTTACCAAAGCCTTACCACGGGGCAAGCATGTTTACTTCAGAGACAAGATGGGTGTGGTGAGGAACACCTTCCTCGGTAAGAGGGAGTGTTGAAATTTGGTACCGGAGGACAGGTGGTTCCCTTAGGCTTTGATCTTTGGCCTAGGGAAAAGTGTCCAAAAGATTTTAATTTTTCTCCTAAAGTGACTTTATAATTTTTATAAAGTTAAAATCTAATTTAAAAGTGACTTTAAGTGATAAAGTTACTAAGTCTAATTTTAAAGTGACTTTTATAAAGTCAATGAAAAATTAGAAAGGAAAAGTGACTTTGGAAATAAATGACTAAGTGCGTCTTTATTAAAGTGGGGTGAATTAAAAAATAGAAAGTGAGATTTAAATGTGCATTTAATCTCAGCCATTGATCTAAATCTATTTCAGCCATTGGATTTAGAGATCACCCAAAAGTCACTTGGATGACCCAAAAGTCACTTGGAGTTATATTAAGGGAGGAAAAGGAGGAAAAGATCACATTCGATTCAATTCTTTCATGAGAAGATTGAGAGAAGGAGAGCAAGAGAGTAAGGGAGAATTCTGGACAGTGAGCTGTGGAGTATCAGCAGCGGAGTAACAACATTGAAGTTTCAGCAGGGCAGTTTTTCAGCAAGGCTGAGATAAGTTGTAAAAGTTTGTTTGCTGATTTTTGCTGAATATTTCCCTTACTGTAAAAAGGCATTTTCTAGAAATAAAGAAGAGTTCTCAAACTGGTTTTCCCCGAGAGTTGTAGGGGGTTTTTCCAGGGTCACGTTGACTAAAAATATCATTGTTTTAATGTGTTTTAATGGTTGTTTATTACTGCTGATTTTTATTTCTGCAATTTCCAGCATTCTGTAAAATTTCCAGAATTTGTGTTTTCAGCAAATTTATTTTTTTCAGCTTGTTGAATGTATGGTTATGGGAAAGGGCATTTAACTACATGGGATAAATAAGGAGAAGCTGAAAACCGGGGTGGGAAAACAGAAATTTTAACATTATCTATGACAGAGAACAATCTAGCCCTAAAAATTAACATATACATACATACATACATACATATAATGGGCTGAATTATAATGTAAAGTATTAACTTGCAAGGCTAAGGCAGCGGACTAGCAGGGATCACATGATGATGATGTGGCAATGCCACATGGGCCAGCCTAGTGATGTCGACCTCCCTCGAAGAGTGGAGGGTTGCCACATGGGGTTTACGTGGCTGCCACATGGCTACACAATGTTGACATCACAAGAGTTTAATGTTCCAACTTCAAACAACCATATCTTATGATTCAGATGTCAATTTTTGAAAAAAGATATATCATTGGAAATCTCTTAACAAGCTAGATGAAATGATAATATTTATTTTAATTTTTTAGGAGTTTGAAAAATGCCAAAATCATAAGACTCCATTTTCATGACAAGACATTGGAGGTCAAGTCCATGTTAATGATACCTTCTTCTACTCTTAATATGGGCTATGAGGTGGATGGGGATGTTACATAAATGAATAAAATTGATGTAGTAGAATGAAGCAGCAAAAGAGAAGTAACTAGAAAAGAAGTCAAGAGAAGCATAAGAAGAGGAAGAAATATGAAGATACAAGAAAGGACATGAAACGATGTAAATAAAATACCATGTGATCAGAACTAGAATATAAATGAAGTTAATCCATGATAAAAACATCCCTAAAATTTTAAAGGTACTTAAATTTATTTCATAAGGAAATGCTTGTATTTTATTTGAAAAGGAAAGGGCTAGATAGGTCTGAATAGAAATTGAATGTACCTAAGTCAATGTAATGCATGATGAGGCATGTATAACCCCCATTGATGAGGCAGTGGTGTTGAATAACCATTCGTCACGAAGGAAGAAGTGGTGTTGAATAACCATTTGCCATGAAGGAATAAGTGGTGTTGAATAACCATTTGTGAGTTTTGTGAGAGAGGATGGTGTGTGTTTGTGAGAAGAATGTGATGTTGCGATAAAAAGCCACATTAAGTTTGATTGATTGCAAGTAATCCAAGAAAACTAAGGTAAGATTACGAGTCATTCAGAAAATCTAGGTTGATGAATGATGTTGATGATGTAGGGGAGAGTTGAATCTTTATTCATATATCTTTAAATATACGTTTTCCTCATATTGGAAAGGAGAAAGCATCTCTCTCTCTCTCTCTCTCTCTCTCTCTCTCTGTGTGTGTATATATATGTCACTCAACATACATATTATTTCATTTAAATCCAAATTGATTTTTTTTGTTTTTGTTGTTTTTTATGTCAATCGCATTCCTTCATACTGGAGTGTAATATCAATATTATTTTTAGGTTCAATGTGTTAACTGGATATTGAGTAGTGAACCAAAGCAATTACAAAATAAAGTAGCGCAACCATATAAATTAAATGGTTGGTAAATTCCAATAGACATCAATCCATGATAAGCATCAAAACACTTATCCCATGACACATCTCATATTTCCTAGATTAAAAAAAATAAATTTAATTAAATTGTAAATTATTATTATTATTATAAACATAATTAATGTGTGAGTTAATCAATATTCTTAACCATGGAGCTTCAGCCCATCTTACCATGGAAATTCTTAACTTGTAAATAGTTTTTCTTACAATGTCATGGGCCAATACCATGACTTATCAACACTAATACCCAATATAACAATTGTTGATATCGCATTTTCTTTAATTAATTAATTTGAGATAAATTAATTAAAATAACATAACTAACATGGAAATAATGGAAATAAATCTTAACCCTTGATCTACAAATATTACTATGAGTATACCAGCATATTCCATGAAGCTTAATTCTCTACCGTCCACCTAATATTTACTAACAATTATATTACAATTTTGGAAGACCTATTCTGAAATAGACATGTCTTTTGGCATAATTAGAAAATTTGTACTTTGAATTACTTTCTCTCTATATAAAGTTGATGTAAAATTAAGATAGAAATTGAAATATTTTAAGTATGATTCTCGTTGAAAGTTTTTGTTTTTTTTAATGTAAATATTTTTAAATACAATGTTAAGGGACAAGATTTCCTACATAAATATGCATTCAATGTGGCACATATTAACCACCCTACATGTGGGTGATTATATATTTACTAATAATTATATTAATGTAAATTTTTCAATTTTTGCAGTATCAATAATTTGGAATATCAATTTATGGAGTATAGAAATTTATTACTCACATGCTATGCTTTGATTTGGTACCTTGGAATGTGGATATTAAGACTCTCTTTGATAACCTTAATAAGAAAATATACTAATCAAATTTATTCTACGAAATGACCTTTTTTTTAAGAAGATCGATTAGATGATATATTACCAAAAAAAGGGTGCAGAGCAAGCTCCAATTACATTCACCTATATTGCGATAGTAGACTAAATAGCGAGATGAGATCGCAGTCCCTTATCCTATGCTTAATTTCCAAACTTCATAGATTTTTTTAACTATTCTAGGATATTGCCGGACGTATTGACCTACTAAGAAAACAAATTTACATAACATAATTTCTCATTGGGTTTATGGCTTGTTGACTGAGTATTCTTGGGTTGCTTCATTCATGTTGTTGTTGTTGGTTGAGTTTTCTCCTTCACTACTCATATTGTTGCTCTTGTAGTATTCTACTGCTTCCTTCAGATGTTTGCACTTGGTTTTCAGATACTTTATCTCATACTGCTGCGCTGCCATATTTTGCTTCTGAAAGTTGTACTCCATTCTCATTTCACTTCTTAGATCTTTGAGAGACTGATACAGCCAATGTATCATGACCTTGTTTCCTTTGCATGTTGGGCATGAATCATTCTTGGTTGCCTTCCCAGTGGGGTTAAACTCCATCTGACTGTTGTTTCCCCTTGCTTTGTTGTAGCCTTCTGTGCTCCCTTGATCCATCGTTGTTCTGATTTGATGGCTTATGCTCTGAAATTCTTGAGTAGCTGTGGATATTGCCACTGAGCTAGATAATATGAGAGAGGGCCTGTATTTATGAAGAGGGGGATGAAAATTGCAGCGAAAATTATAACTCTGCAATAAGAGCTGGATGAGGGTAGTTAATAGCTTGATCAAATAAAAAGGCTGCCTGTTGAATAGTGCTTGCAAGGGGATAAGGAGAAGTGGCATAGTTGAGCAGGAAAGCTGGTGAGCAAGGGAATTGCGTGAGGGAGGAAGGCTAAGAAGGGGTTGCATGAAGAAGGCGACTGAGCAAGACAGCGTGGAGGAATGGGAGCTAGGGAGGGGGTTGGACAAAGAAGGCCGCACAACAAACTGTGTGAGGGAGGGAAGTTGGGCAGGGGCTGTGTGGAGGGAGGCAGCTGAGCAAGATAGCGAGGAATGAGAGCTGGGGAGGGGATTGCGTAGAGTGCAGGGGACCACATGGAAGTGAGAGGGAGGGGACTGTGTGGGTGTGTGAGGGAGCACAACAAATTGTGTGAGGGAGGGAGGGGAGTGTGTGGATGCCACAACAAACTGTGAGAAGGAGGGAAGTTGGGCAGGGGTTGCGTGGAGGGAGGCAGCTGAGCAAGATAGCGAGGAATGGGAGCCCTGGAGGGGACTACGTAGAGAGGATTGCGCAAAGAGCAGGGGATCACATGGAAGTGAGAGGGAGGGGACTGCGTGGGTGAGTGAAGGAGCACTGCTATGAAGCAAACCTGGAAGTACCGAGGGGAGATGAATCCTTAGGCCAATGAAAATTTACATTGTGCTCTCTTTTTTTAAAGCTTCTGCATTGCATGCTTGCCTCCAAGCGTGTGGTTGTAGCGGTCCCCCATGCGTTGGAGATGAGAGTTGTCTCTTGCACACTTTTCCTTTTCTGGCTCGGTTTCCTTCTGAGCTGAGCTTTTCTCGCTCATGAGATTTTTTACTTTGATTGAAGTTTCTAAAGATGATCCTTCGTATTTCCATTTCTCCTTGCTTTTTCCTCTGTCTTTCCATGATTTTCTGGGATTTTTTTGGGTTGTCACTTTTTTTATTTTCTTTGTTTTTTGTTTTCTTTTTCCATAATTTGTTTTGCTTTGTCCCTTTTTTCCTCGATACATTAATCTTTTCAAATTCATTTTGATCTTATGGCACAGAGTGTTGGTATTCCTCATGATTCTCCCAAACTCTTCCTTCATTCATCTCCACTGCTTGATTTGCATGAAAATCCACCTGCTGAATGTGAAGTCTCAATATATGTTTGAAAGTTACACTACCAGAGTCTTCTAGATTCCTTCTTATTCTTTTGATAATTCTACTCATAAACTCGTTGATTGGACTTTTGGTTTGGTTCATTGCCTCAATTATGATGGCTGAATCTCCCAAAATTATTGGATTTTGGATTCCTCGTTTTTTAATTATTTTGGTCCCCATGAACAAGCTATACACTTCGACCTTATTATTTGAAATTTGTCCCAATCCCTATTCATATGTGATAATTTTTGTACCACTTGGATAAGAAATTATCCCGCCTTCTCTTGCCTTTCTAGGATCATTCTTGGAGGCTTCATCAAATTGCAAACAATATCTATTTTGTTGTATTTTCCAACTTTCAATTTCTTCTTCATTCATTCTCAATTTCCAGTTTTTCCCTGAGCTTTCTTTTCTCTGTCCCTTTCTACCATTGTTGTCTATTATGGCTACGCTAAGCCATTCTCTTTCTTCTTATTGAAGAATACTATAATCCACTAGGGCAGTTCCTTTTTCATTGAATATTTATGAAGTTAATCCCCATACTTTTGATAATGTTTTTCCAATTCTAGGATTTTGGTTTTTAAAGATACACCTGTTCCGAGTCAGCCAAATTTGCCAGCATAGGACTGTTGGAATGCATTTCCAGATTCTTATAATTGTGACTTTCTTCTTTGTTGCATACGGGTAGGCTTTCTCTATAATTTTGAAGCATTCTGACAATGGCTTTCTATAGTCTATATTTACTTCTAGCGGGCTCAAGAGTTGTTCCCAGCTTTTTCTTGAGAATTTACAGTCCTGAAATAAGTGTTGAATGGTTTCTTTTGCTTGCTGGCATAATGGGCATCGTGATGGCCCATGGAATCCTATTTTTCTAAGGTTTTTTCCAGTCAGGATCTTTCCTTTTAATAGCGTCCAAACGATATTTTTTATTTTAGGCAAACTTTCTGATTTCCATGCTATTTTCCATGGTTCCCATTCTTGTTGATTGGTTTGATCTTGAATAATTTTATATCCAGTTTTGACTGTATATTGCCCATTACTTGGGTCCCATAGGTAATTGTCTTCCTCATCACGATGAATTGGTGTTGCCCCCTTTAGATGCTGCTTGAGTTTATTCCATTGTCCTTCCATGTTTTCTGGGATTGCTGGCCTTTCCATTCCTTCTGATTCCACAGGGAGATTGAATGTAAGGTATTAAAGCCTTTCCCTCTCGTCCACTCTTGAATGCCATCCATTTCCGGGTGATCCTGTAATGGGTCTTTTCCCATGATTCTGTCTTCCCATATCAAGATTTTTTGTCCATTCCTAGGAGTTTTGGAGATGTGGCTGCCCATTATTGGAGTGACTCTTTTGACTAGCTTCCATACTTGGGTGCTTTGTCTTATTGGGATGTTCCCATTCAACAGATTCTCCTTGGAGCCATTTAGATATTTGTTTATTAGGGCTTTTTTCCACCATCTCTCGTTACCTGTTATGAGTCTCTAGACAATTTTCATTCCCAGGGCTGTATTCATGAGCCCAGGCAGCTGAATGGACAAGCCTCCTTGTTCATATGGTAGCACTACTTGTTCCCACCTTACCAAACTAAACTTTTTGTTTTCTTCCTTCCCACCCTGCCAAAGAAAACTTCTTAAAATTAATTCCATCTGCTTGTGGGCATTTGTTGGTGCCATGATTAGTGCATATTGGTATATTGGTAATGCAGCAAGGAGAGCTTTAATTAATATCACCCTTCTAACCATATTTAACCACATCATTCCCCAGTTCTTTATCCTATCCTGCATTTTCCCAATTTGTTTTGTTCATATTTCTGCCTTCATGATCTCTTTTGATATTGGTAATCCCAGATAGAGAAAGTGATTCCAATTTTCCTGTGCTGGGATTTCCATGATTTGGGAAATTCTTTGCATCGTTCGTGGTGGAATGTTCCACCCATAGATCCTGCATTTTGTATTGTTCAAAAGTCCACCTGACACCTGCATAAATGCATCCCTTATTTTTTTGAATCTTCTCACTATTATTGTTGATGCTCCTCCCATCAACAATGTATCATCTGCAAACAAGGAGTGATTTATGGTCTTTATTCCTTTTGCTATTCTCGGTCCTGTTATAGTTCTTTCTTTCCTCTGTGTTTCCAATGCTTTACTAAGAGTCTCTACCATTATTATATATAGAAATGGTGATAGAGGGCAGCCTTTCTTGAGGCCTCTTGTGCTTTGAAAAAATTCACTGGGTCTTCCATTGATGAGGGGGGCTATCCAAGGAGTGGATATGCATTCTCGTATCACTTCTATTATGTCTTTTGAGAAGTCCAATTTCTGAAGTACAACCAATAAATATGAGTGGTTGACTCTATCGAAAGCGTTTGCCATATCTAGTTTGATTATCATACCTTTTTCTTGCTTTAAGATACTAGAGTGGACACCTTCCTGAATTATGATGACATTGTCAATGATTTGTTTGTTTGGGACAAACCCTCCTTGGTTTTCTGAGATGATTAAGTGTAGCACTTTCTTTATTCTGTTTTCCACAATTTTTGTTATTATCTTATAGGAGGAACTGCACAGAGAAATGGGTCGGAACCTATTGAAGGTGGATGGATTTGCTTCCTTTGGAACCAAATCAAGATAGGAAGATCTTGTGTGGCCTCCCATTTTTTTTTTAAGCATTCTTTGTCATTCTTAAGAAATCCTTTCTGATTGTATACCAATGATTTTTGTAGAAGGCTATTGTGAATCCATCTGGCCTGGGCGCTTTGTCCAGATGCAAGCTCCAAATGGCCTACACAATTTCTTCTTCTATGAGGTCCTTACACATGTCCTTGTTTTGTTCTTTTTTTATTTTCTTCTTTGTGTGCTGCAAAATTTTTTCATATTCAACCGTTTCCTCCATTATTGATAGAAAATTTTTGATGTGCTTGTGGGCTGCTTTTTTTATTTCTTCCGCTCCTTTGACTTCTTGATTTTCCACTTGTATTTTTTCTATCTGGTTTCTAGCTCTTCTAATTTTCATACTGTTATGAAAAGGGACGTATTCTTATCCCTTGCCTTGAGCCAGAGGATTCTAGATTTCAGTCTTGCCTCTTCCTCCTCTTTCCTGTTTTCCCTATATATCTCCTGGAAAATTTCTTTCTCTTTAAGGTAGTCTTGCTTGCTTTCTTATTTACATTCCTTTTCAGATTGCATGCTGTCCATTTTCTGTTATAGCTCTTTCTTCTTTTCCTTTTTTATTTTATTTCATTTAACCTTGCCCATTCCTTTAGCTTGGTTCTTACACTTTTTAATTTTGTCTCCCATATGTACTGTGGTGAGTTTGATATTCTTGGTGCTTATGCTGCTTTAACTAATTCGTTGATTTCTGTGTTGTTGTCCCAGATTGAGTTGTACCTGAACGGGAGTGGGCCTTGGTTTTCCATTTTGCCTATTGCTATTACAACCGACTTATGATCAGAAGTTGTGGTGTGAATGATTTTGGATTTGATAGAGTTGTACAATGTTGTTATGTTGTCTTGCAACGGGATTCTATCCAGTCTTTCTTTTATGTTACTTTTACCCACTCTCTTGTTATTCCAGGTATATTGTACATTGTTTGGAGGAATGTCCAGAAGGCTATATTGTTCCATTATTTCTTCTAAAGAGTTCCTAGATGGATCCACTTCAAAGTTTCCTCCAAACGTTTCCTCTATACTTCTAACCAGATTTAAATCTCCTCCTAAAATTATTTTTCCAGCTTGTGTTTCTTGTAATACTTCCTTTATTGTTTCCCAACATTGTTCTTTCTCCTTATAGTGGTTGGGGGCATATATATATTTATCACCTTGTATTTCTCTTCGTTGTTGGTCCTCCTAAGATCCGTTAAAATCTAGTGCTGCCTTGTTTTTTCCCCACTAATTCCCACCTTCATTGTTTCCAGATTGTGCATATGCCTCCCGATGCTCTAGTTGCCTGGATTGCTTCCCCTTCATATTGCATGAACTTTTTTTTAAATATTTTCTAATTCTTGGTTGTTTAGTTTTGTCTCTTATTGCATTTTCCTTAATAGGTGAGCCCATTCCTCAACAATTCCAGGAGACTATTATCATTATTTACTTGTTGGGTGGTGCATGGGTTCTTTCCCCTTATGCTGGCTTTTATCCATATTTTCTGTACTTTTCCCTAAATAAGTGTCCATGGGTTGTTGTGTTCCTAGGGCCATTTCCTTTGTTGCTTCTTCATCCCTTTCTTCTTTATTTGTCTTTCTTCCAACTTTGTTTTTTCTTTTCTACATTTGGGAATGCTTCTTTAGCTTGTTTTCTGGTTAATATCCTGTCTACTGAGGGAGGGGGAGAGAGGTGAATTGAATCTCTGGGGGAGAGGGGGGACTGCTGGGTGATCAGAGAGCACGGGGTTCTAGTTCTAGATCTAGATCTATCTTTGGCTCCAAGGGATGGGGGGTTTGATATGAGCAGAGGATCAAAGGGGTTTTGGCTAGCTAAGTTTTCTTTTGGCGAGAGGGAGAGGGCTTTAGCAGATTGTGAGGGCTGAGAGGAGAGCTAGACTAGTTGTTTGTTGACTATCTTCTTTCTTTTGACCTGTTCCCATTTATTTTCCGGATCCTCAATCTTTTCATTTTCATTTTCTCTATTTTTTGTACATCTATTTGCAAAATGACCATATTCATGACATACCTTACATTCGAAGGGGATTTTCTCATAGTCTAGCTGTTGTATGTGCATCCACTGATCCACTTTTATTTTGATAGCTTCAAGGAGACCCTTTCCTAGATCCACTTTCATGCAGATTCAGGCACATGCATGCATGTTTTCTTTAGGCTCACATATGTCTATGTATTTCCCAACTGCATTTCCTATTGCTTTGACTGAATCATCTCCCCAGCAGTGGAGAGGCAGATGCGACAATCTTACCCATACTGGAAAAACATTTGGGACGTCCATTTCTGGGTCAAGGTCCGGTGTCCATCTGTTCAAATACATTCCTCTTGTATCCATAAAATATGGACCGTTCCTGAATATCAGATCTCTGTCCTCTTTGGTTTCAAAGTGGAATGTGTAGTAACCTCTACCACATAATCTGATTGAGATCTTCCTAGATATTGTTGCAGCGCAGTTTCTTTCTACCCACTTTTGCACAATCTTAGGTGATAGCCACAACCCAGTAAACTGCCCTACTAACCCTCGTTCTGCCAAGGAGAGTGCTGCCTTTCTTGGGAGTGCGGGAGGGAGAGATATTTTTGGTATTTGTTCCATTTTTTTAACAAACTTTGAAACTGATGATCTGTTCTTTGTTGGACCCATTGCAGAGATGAGGGAAGCAAAATCTTTTTCTGTTACTTCTAATTCTTGCTGGTGATCTGTGTGATGATGATCTTCCTCTTTCGGTGGATCCATATTGCTCAAACCCCAGCAGCAGGAGGCCACTAAGGGCCAATATGATCTGGGGCAATATCTGCTTGCCAAAAAGTACAGCTGCAATCTCACCTTCCTCTTTCTGTTGTTCTGACCTCAACAGCAAGGGCCACTAAGGCACAACAAATACTGCTTCGGGTTGGGAACTGTTGCAATAACTAGGGTTGCATGCTATCCTTAGCTGCTCTCCTCGCCATCTAGTTAACTATTCTATGAAATGACTTTTATTACAATACAAAATCAACTTTATTACAATACGTAATATATGTAATAATCTTAATAGGAGTATATTGCTAAGTATTGCGTGATCAAAAGTGACTCCAAACATGTATACATCTAGTAGTGTAGATGGTATGCTATATGTTAATAGGTGAGAACACCCCACAAGTGTCATGTCTCATAACATCAATATTAATGAAATTCAATTTTAAAAAATGACAATATTATTGTAATAAGGTGCCACATACTAAACCATGTTTATCATTGTTCTTCATATAGTCTTATATAAAATTATACACAATAACATTATATATTCTCTTAATAATCATATACATTTTAAAAAGACTACATTGAAAGTGATATTCGCCACTCTTAGAGGGATGACTCAAAAGGATATGGGTTTGTAACATTTGGGGATGTGAATGAGCAGGCTAGTGCTATAACAGAAATGAATGGAATATTTTGTTCCTCCAGACCTATGCGAATAGCTCCTGCCATAAAAAAGCAGACGATTGTTTATCAGCAACCCTATCCTCCTCAAGAGAATGATCCAAACAATACTACTCTGTTTGTTGGTGGCTTAGATTCCAATGTGACAGTGGAAATGCTGATGGAGACATTTGGCCACTATGGTGAGCTTGTGCATGCAAAGATACCTTTCAGCAAGCGGTGTGGATTTGTCAAGTTTAGCAACAGGGCATCTGCAGAGTTAGCATTGCAAATGTTACATGGTACAGTTCTTGGTCAGAGACCAATTCGGCTTTCTTGGGGAAGAAACAAACAGTGTTGAAGTGCAGCGTGCAGGGTCTTTTCAAACACAGCCTCAACAAACAGATCCTGGTTCAGATCCTGGTTATGGTTCTGTCACACAGCCTCAACAAACAGATCCAAATCAATGGAATACACAACCTCAACAAACAGAGCCAAATCCATGGAATGCGATTAATTACAGTGGTAATCAAGGATCCAATGCTGATTATAGTTATGCCACACAACCATATAATGCTGGTTATGCTTATGCCATGCAATCTCAAGACCCAAATATGGTCATTAATATCGCTCCAAATGCAAACTATCAGCAGGATCCACAGTAATTTAGTTTCAGTTACAGCAGCCACACTAAATTAGTTATAGATTTTTCAGTAAATTAGTTATAGATTTTCCATTTAATGTATATAAAATTTCATTATTTAACACTTTCAAACCATGCTTCTTGCCTCACTCAATCAACGTGGATATGTCAACATCATTCAAGTTGGAATCACATGTCAACATCACTCAAGTTGGAATCACAGATATTGGGAGGTGATTACCAGAAGAAAAAAAATTAAGATTTTATAACAATGTACTGCATTTACTAAATTTTCTAAAACATCATATTAAAATATTTTATTTACACATTATATTGTTTATATTAAAATATTATATTTTGTTATTCATATATTTTTAAATATATATTTTCCTCGTATTGAAAAGTAACCAGTAATTTTCTTTCTTTCTATATATATATGAGATGTTACTCAACATATATATTATTTCATTTAAACCAAAATTTATTTTTTTGCTTTTGTTGGTTTTTTAAGTCACATTTCTTGATTTGGAATATAATATCAATATTATTTTTAGATTCAATGTGTTAATTCGATTTTGAGTAGTGGATGAAAGAAATTATAAACTAAATTAGTGCAATCATATAAATTAAATGATTGGTAAATGTTAATAGACACCAATCCATGATAAGTATCAAAACAATTATCCCATGACACATCGCATTTCCTTGATTAAAAAATAATAGTAAACTTTAACTAAATTTTAAATTATAATTATTATAAACATAATTAATGTGTGAGTTAAACAATATTCTTAACCATGGAGATTCACCTCCATTTTACCATGGAAATTCTTAACTTGTAAATATATTTTGTTACAATGCCATGGGCCAATACCATGACTTATCAACACCATATACCCAACATAATAATTGTTGATGTGACCATTTTTTTAATTAATTAATTTGAGATAAATTAATTAAAAGAGCATAACTAAATATGAATATTCCAACATTTTCCAGGGAACTTAATTCTCAACCATCCACCTGATATTTTTTTTAACCACATGGTGAATCCGTAACTGCGAGGCCTAATCTAGGGGAGACCCAAGATCAAACCTCATAGTTGCCACTATAACACCAAGAGCATAACCAACCACCTGCAAGTGGGTATACTAAGTTCCTATGATTTTAGCAAGAGTAGCGGGGTATACTAAGTTCCTATGATTTTAGCAAGAGTAGCAAGAGCAGACTCACGGGAAAGGGGAATCTGCCTCTCCGTTCCTATGATTTTAGCAAGAGCGGGAAAGGGGAATCCGCCTCTCCGTTCCTATGATTTTAGCAAGAGCAGCAAGAGCATACTCAGGGAATCCGCCTCTTCGTTCCTATGATTTTAGCAAGAGCAGACTCACAATCCGCCCCTCCGTTCCTATGATTTTAGCAAGAGCAGCAAGAGCATACTCAGGGAATCCGCCTCTTCGTTCCTATGATTTTAGCAAGAGCAGACTCACAATCCGCCCCTCCGTTCCTATGATTTTAGCAAGAGCAGCAAGAGCATACTCAGGGAATCCGCCTCTTCGTTCCTATGATTTTAGCAAGAGCAGACTCACAATCCGCCCCTCCGTTCCTATGATTTTAGCAAGAGCAGCAAGAGCATACTCAGGGAATCCGCCTCTTTGTTCCTATGATTTTAGCAAGAGCAGACTCACAATCCGCCCCTCCGTTCCTATGATTTTAGCAAGAGCGGGAAAGGGGAATCCGCCTCTCTGTTCCTATGATTTTAGCATTTAGCAAGAGCAGACCCAAGGAATCCGCCTCTTCGTTCCTATGATTTTAGCAAGAGCAGACTCACAATCCGCCCCTCCGTTCCTATGATTTTAGCAAGAGCAGATTCACGCCCCTCTGTTCCTATGATTTTAGCAAGAGCAGACTCACGCCCCTCCGTTCCTATGATTTTAGCAAGAGCAGACTCACCGGAAAGGGGAATCTGCCCCTCCACCTGATATTTACTAATAATGGAAGTATTATTTTATGTGGGTGATTATATATTTAGTAATAATTATATTAATGTGAATATTTCAATTTTTGGAGTATAAAAATTTATTTCTAAAACCATAGGCTTTGGTTTGGTACCTTGGAATGTGGATATTAAGACTCTTTTTGATAACCTTAATAAGAAAATATTAATCAAGTTTATTCTACAAATTGAAGTATTGCCGTGATCAAAAGTGACTCCAAAAATGTAAAAATCTAATAGTGTAAATGGTATGCTATATGTTGATAGGTGAAAACACCCCACAAGTGTCATATGTCATAACATCAATATTAATAAAATTTAATATTATAAAATAACAATATTGTAACAAGGTACAATATTTATCATTATTATAGTTCTAGTCTTATATAAAATTATACACAATAATATTATATATTCTCTCAAAAATCATATATATCTTTAAAATCATATATATTTTAAAAGATTATAATAACTGTGATATTCACCGCCCTTTCAAAAATAGCTTACTAATAAACAAATATTGAGCCATAGAGATTGCTTACTAAAGAATATCAAATTCTTATATAGACCCCATCATAAATAAGAATCTCATTTCCATTGTTTAACGTTTTCTTTAAATTAAACATTTAACTTCAACAAACCCCAACAAAATGAAGCATCCACATTGTGATAGTACAAGCCAGGTCCGGACTGGTAAAAGTGAATATATATAGAACCTACACATCTTCTATTACCAACGTCCAGTCTTACTTTCTAGCATTTCTTTCTAGCATAGAAGTGGACAGAAGCTGTAGCTCTCTGAAGTCTGGATCAAAACCTGCCCAGCCTTCATAGAATTTTTGTGTACCTTTCGAGGTGCCATAGATTTCCTGCAGTGCGCTGTGTCCAAGAGAATTTTCTCGCATTCTTTTATATATTTCAGAATGATGCAGCCAGATCCCACTGCAGAGCCCTTGATCGATTCCCAGCTGCAACAATATCAAGAACAATCAATGATGCCCCAGCAACCCCAACGTCAACCTCAGGTTATGGTGCAGCAATCCCGACAAGAAGTGAACTCGGCTGACGATATTAGGACGCTCTGGATCGGGGGTTTGCAGCATTGGATGAATGAGAATTATCTGCACCAATGTTTTGCTTCTACCCAGGACCTTCTTTCCTTTGAGATCATTCGCAATAAGCAGACTGGACATTCAGAGGGTTATGGCTTCTTGGATTTTGCAAGCAATGCAGCCGCCCAGATGGTTCTCCAAAATTACAATGGTGTACAGATGCCCGGGGCTGAACAATTTGACACGCTAAATTGGGCAACAAATCGTTCTGAATATTTTACTATATTCGCGGGAGATTTGGCATCTGATGACACAGAAGAGCTGCTGCGAGAGACCTTCAGAGCCAGATACCCATCTGTAAAAGGAGCAAAGGTCATTACTGATAGGGTTACAGGCCGTTCAAAAGGATATGGGTTTGTAACATTTGGGGATGTGAATGAACAAGCTAGGACTATAACAGAAATGAATGGAATATTTTGTCCCTCCAGACCTATGCGAATAGCTCCTGCCATAACAAAGCATGCTACTGTTTATCAGCAACCCTATCCTCCTCAAGTGGTCGAGTTGGACCCAGAGAATGATCCAAACAATACTACTCTGTTTGTTGGTGGCTTAGATCCCAATGTGACAGTGGAAATGCTGATGGAGACATTTGGCCAGTATGGTGAGCTTGTGCATGCAAAGATACCTTTCGGCAAGCGGTGTGGATTTGTCCAGTTTAGCAACAGGGCATCTGCAGAGTTAGCAGAGCAAATGTTACATGGTACAGTTCTTTGTCAGAGACCAATTCGGCTTTCTTGGGGAAGAAACAAACCAGTGCAGCATGCAGGGTCTTTTCAAACACAGCGACCAGATCCAAATCAATGGAATGGGGCATATTATAGTGGTTATGGTTATGTCACACAGCCTCAACAAACAGATCCAAATCCATGGATTGGGATTTATTATGGTGGTGTCCAAGGATCCAATGTTGATTATAGTTATGCCACACAACCAAATAACGCTGCTTATGCTAACGCCACGCAACCTCAAAACCCAAATATGTTCATTAATATGGCTCCAAATGCAAACTATCAGCAGCCACAGTAAATTAGTTATAGATTTTTCGGTAAATTAGTTTCAGTTACAGCAGCCACAGTAAATTCGTTATAGATTTTTTTGGTCATTGTTTTTGTGTTTCAATCTGCTATTTCTAAATAATAAATCTAGTATTTTTAATCATTAACAAAAAAAATTGTTCATGGTATATGGTTATTGAATATTTTGTTCTTTTATAACATATATGATTATTGAGTTTCCATTTTTTCTTTTTCATTTTGGATATGTATTTTAGTTATGGAGAAAAATACCTAATAAAAAGTGTTTATATTTTTAATAAGTTATGGAGAAAAATAGTTAATAGAGGGTATTTGTATTTTTTAAAAGTGAAGTTGAAAGTTCTTTGTAATAGTTTAAATTGATTAAGGTCAAATAACTTTATTATTTTTACAAATATTTGAATAAAAAAAATCAACTAGAAACAGTGACTTGGTAGAAATTGATATCAGCCCTTATAAATAACATTTTATAAAACTTCATATCACTCTTTTTAGGAATAACAATTCACTCCAGTCACTAAATTTTCTAGGGCATCATAGTTACAAAAATTTCATATGTATTGTTACTTTTTAAAAACATGAATTAACACTAATTTGTAGAGCTTTATTTTAGAGGTAGTTGAATTTTCCATGTAATGTATATAAATTTCATTGTTTAGCACTTCGAAACTATGCTAAAACTTCTTGCCTTTTAAGGCTTTGAAGTTGTAACATACAAGTTGTGAGACACTAAAGCACTACTACATATGGTGTCAATGTTTGAAATGGAATTTTGATGATGTAGTTAAATCCAACATAGTATGTTTAACAACGCTTTGTCTCATGAGTGCATTTGGCCCCTAGGGCCATAATTGTGCTTACTAGTGTTGAAAAGTGTAACTAGGTTTAGTCTTCATAATGATGTGTAATTATGATTTTATGTAAATTGATGAAAGGAAGAAAAATAAAATTATTTTTGTAATGCTTGAATCATGGGTTTCATGATCAAGGAATTTAATTTTAGTAGAAGCTTCCATTGCGAGCTATTAGGTCTTGTCATCAAGTCATAAACTCTAATGAGTCAATGTAAGTATTGAAGACCCATTTGGGTATGTTACACATCGTAAAAGCAAATTTGATTATGTCATAAACCCTTCATGAACTTGTCATGAGATTCTCCTCATTTCGGGCTTCAAAAGAAGAAAAAGGATGCTCCTTCAAAGACAAGTCGACTTATTTGATGGAAAAAACACCATATATCGGCAGCTTGACTTTCATTTGGATTAAATTTTGGTCAAGGCAATTTGAGTGAGAAAAAGTGTGAAGATCACAAAAGGAGAAGTCTTATTATCAAGAAAAGGAGGTAGATAATCTAGTTCATTTGGATTTGTTTTAGGGCTAAACCCTTCAACATGTGTGAGATTATAGTATTCTCTATTGCAGAAAGGGCCAAAGTACTACAGTCATCTTAAGAAGGCAGGATTGGCAAGGAATCAAGTGAATCCTCAAGATGAGTTGAGGAAGGATAGTTTCCATCAAGCGAAGAAGGTTGAAGGTCAAAGTTTCTCAAGGAATGAATCTAGAGTTTCTAAAGAAGGGCCGAAAAGTGCATATCTGAGCCAAGGAGCGAAATTTGAAGTCTAGGCGAGGGAAGTGGGAGGAGGAAGAAGTTTGACTAGCATTATTTCAAGGAAGAAGAAGTTAAACAAGGGAGTCTTATGACTTGGTCTTGGAGAGGTAAATAGGTCAAGGGTCTTGATCGCCTATATTCTGTCTCTTGTCTCTTTATTATTTATGCATTGGTAGTTGCTTGATGAAGAAGAACACTATAATAATCTAAGTAAATATCCTAATCTGAAGAAGTAAAAAGCATTCACAATTAGTTATCATATGATGGGTTTGCTCGTATAATTGAGTTAAAGATGATGATGTGTGTGTGTGTGTGTGTTTCATGCAATATTTGAAAAGATATCACAAGTTATAGGGTTGTATAAAAGTTGTACATTTGCCAATATATTTGTTTATGCAATTGGAAATTAAAAACCCTTTGCCATGTAAAAATATCAAAAGAATTGTTGTAGGAGAAATACGGAAAATTGTTTAAATTTTCCTTCTTAAAATACATGTCAATTTAAGGGAAATGCACTAGTGTTGAATTTTGTATTATGAGATGATGGATATGTAAGTTATTGAGTAATGCATTACTTAATATTAGATACGTTTTCCTCAAGGAGAAAATGTATGCTCAAATAGGAAATTATGTGTTTTTTATATGAAAACAGGCCATTGAGGAAAATGCATATGCTAGAGCGAATAATGTAAGTCTTGTGTTAGGATTTGCATGATAACTTCTTGAAATCATAATGATAGTTAAAGCTCATATATTTAGATGAATTATAAACATTAGCATGTTATCCCTAGGAAATTTCATAAAAACAAGGCATTGTAGAAAATGTTTGTCCTGTTAGGGAAAATATACACCCGCAAGTGAATGCATGTAATGATTTTTGTACTTGTTAGGGGAGGATATGCACACGTTGCTAAGGATAAATGCATACCTTCACTATAGAAATGCATGCCCTTGACACAATGTGCTAACCTATAATGATGTAAGCCCTAATTGATTCTTCTGTAGCCACATGAATGGCCTTCATGAGAAGAAGATTGAAAATAAATGGTAATCCATTATGAGATGATGATGTTGGTATGGCATGGCTTATAATGAATTGCCTTGTAAATGAAAATGAATGCATAAAAATGCATACATAAAATGTATGAAAATAGGTCATATTGAAAAATGTTTTTCATGTGAAGAAAATTTCATTCATCGTGTTGATAATTTGATACTAACCTTATGAAATTACATGAAAATTGGGCATGATAACTTCTAGAAATCATAATGTTAGTTAAAGTTCACATCTTTAGATTAATTATGAACATTATGCACATTATCGTTATGAAATTACATGAAATCAAGGCATTGTAGAAAATGCATGCCCTGTTAGGGAAAAATGTATACCCTCAAGTGAAAATGCATGTTAAATGCATGTAGTGATTTTTATACTTGTTAAGGTAGAATATGCACCCTTTGCTAAGGATAAATGCTTACCTACACTTTAGAAATGCATGGCCTCGACACAATGTGCAAACCTACAATCATGCAAGCCCTAATTGATTCTTCCTTAGCCATATGAATGGCCTACATGGGAAGAAGATTGAGAATAAATGGTAATCCATTATGAGATGATTATGTTGGTATGACATGGCTTAGAATGAACTACCTTGTAAATACAAAAGAATGCATACATAAAATGCTTGAAAATAGGACATGTTGAAAAATGTTATTCCGTGAAGAAAAACGCATTCATTGTATTGGTAATTTGATATTGACCTTATGAAATTACATGAAAATAGGGCATTGAGGAAAATGAATTCCTCAAGTTTAAAATTCATACCTCAAATTGAAAATGCATGATAAATCCTTTGGATTGCATTTTTACATTTTTACATAATAAGGAGGAATCCCCACATCTTAATGACAAATTCATGCTCGAGCTATAAAAATGCATGCCCTTGACATGCTTTGCAACTCTATGATGGCACAAACCCTAAATGGTTCTTCCTTAGCCCATATATACTAAACCAATTTTTTTTTTCCTAGTCCAAATGTATTGCTACATTTATAAATTTGAAATCCTTTAAAAGTTACTTGAAGTTGAGTTATACACATACGCACCACAATTCTCGACTTGTTTTAAAAATGTTTGAATAAAACATTTATGGTGAGCCCACATGATATTTTTTTATTTTATCCTCGTTACATATTGTTGGATGGTACCTCAACAACCTTAACTAGGACAAGTATTTAGGGAATTTCTATAGTTACAACCTTTATTGTGGTTGCATGATATCTTATGAAGGATTTGGGAAATTATTATTCATAATTTGTTTTATTTATGTGCCATATTTTGTAAACCCTCGTTTAGGGGTTTTGTGTTTAATTGTTATTTTTGTGCATAAACTTTATTTACTATGTGGATATTTGTGGCTCATGGCTAAATGTTGCATTAATTATGCATCTAGTTATGAATTTCATTCCACGGAAAAATAATCCAAGGGGTAAATTATCGGGTATAGGTACAAGTGGTGGTATTGTTGGAGTAATTAGTTAAAAGAGGGAAAATTGTATATCTATTAATCTTAGAGGGCCACTAGGCATAGTTATGCCTAACTGGCAGCCTAATTTGGCAAGTTGTGGGTTGGTATGGAGACAGAGACTCCAACAATGAGCTAGGATGGGATGTACACATGCATTAAATCAAATTTCAAGTTCAAAAGATACGGATTGAATGGAAAATTTTAGCAACAATTTGCTAAATCATGTGAACAGAAATATTCAAGAAGACAAACAAGTAATTTTGTCAATTACTAGGCATTTCCCCGTCAATCCACTATGAAATTTTTCATTATAGGTTAGGGTTCTAGAGGAGATGGAATTGTCGGTGAGAGTTCTATTAAAATATTGCAAATGTATTCTCTGTTTGTTCACAAAGT
Organism: Pinus taeda; assembly: GCA_000404065.3. Lineage (NCBI taxonomy): Eukaryota > Viridiplantae > Streptophyta > Pinopsida > Pinales > Pinaceae > Pinus > Pinus taeda. The sequence continues at coordinate 282,011 of APFE030502912.1, read as the reverse complement.
AATTTTTTTGTCAGAGGATAGAGTTCTAGAAGGGGCAAAACCGAAATAAATGGCATGGAAACTAACCTAGTAGGGTGTTGTGAGATGAGGCCAGTGGCAAAACTAGGGTCGTTTGATCAAGATGAAGGTGATCGTTGATCTCATGAGGTGCGGAAGGTGGGGTTTAGTACCACACAATTTATAATGCAATGTGAGATCTCAGTCATTGAACTAAGAATATTTGGACCATTAAATCTCAACATGTCCATAGGTCACCATTAAATATCGTGCAAGTTACAACCCAATATGAGACTTGGTATCTAATGAGGCTCATCAATAGGTACGTCATAAGGGTCATAATGTCATCCTCTCGCTTTAGAACTATCTCTTTCTCACATTTATTTACAATTTTGGTTATATTATGCTTAGTGAGGGGTAAAAGATCTTTTGTTATGTCATGTGGCATAATATGGTTTAAATGTAGGAAATAAATCATTTTTGAGATGATTTCAATAAGGAGCTTGGAGTAAACATCAGGGAGAGGTTTTAGGAGGTTGTCCACCTCTCTTCAGATGGTGGTCATTGGAAGCCAAGCAAGACGAGGTCATTATCATCCAAGCAATTGCAATTAAAGAAGATCAATATCCACCCTTCTCGAGTCTTGGGAGACAAACATTCCTATTTTCTAGGGAGATGTTGGTAGTTACCCTCTTGTATACATAAACATGCAAAAGAGCTCATTAGGATTCAAACTTTGTTTTCAGCTAGGAAGCTATCGAGCTTGGGCACTTGATAATGCTATTTTTTACTGGTGTTGATGCCTCAAAAATCGATGCAACAACATTGGGGGATAACCACCCGGTCCGGACCTTAATACAGCTCCTTTTCTGTTTGGGACGGTGGCTCCGACTGGATATAATGGGACCAGTTTCCCAATAATGAATAAAATGGGTGGATGAGTGATGGGTTGTCTGTTCTAATGATAGGCGAATAACTTAATCTATCAACAAAATAAGAGAACTAATACTAATCCCGGGAACAATTATTCTTTGGAAATGCAACGTTTGATGGTCTTTGTCCATTGACAGGCATATAGATGACTATGTAAAATAAACATAGATATTCATTCATTCAAAGATTACTTCATCTAAATAGTTAAACAAAGTGATTAACACGAGATTACTGCACTTATCATTTATATCATCGATATATACATGATTGGAAGAAAATCTTACTATAAACAGCCAATAGTGGAATGCATAAAGGATGCTATTAAAACACACACACACACACACACACACACACA
>APFE030502912.1:258434-280368 GCA_000404065.3 Pinus taeda | reverse complement strand
CAGGGTTTAAGTCATATACAAAACTTTACGACCCTTTCTAAATGCATGAAAGGGTCTATAAATACTACACTAAACTAAAAATCTATGAAACCAAAATCCTACTTAATTGGTATCAATTAATGATAACTATCTTCTTGGCAACGATCTAGCAGTCGGCGGTATGAATCGTCACTCAGGTTGTTTGCCTTTAAACCTAAGTTGGCTTATCGCAAGCATTGGCTCCACTTCGGGTGGTCTGTTGAGGCGAGAACTGAATTGGGCAGCAAAGGTGGCATCCTGAATATCGGGGATAATATACCCGATCGCATCTGTGAGGCATTTGAGGGCAGCTCTCTGGCTGTGTGGCTTCACTAAAAAGAACCAATAGGCATCCCATGTCAAGTTGTTAATTCCCGCGATTAACCTTCCATTTTTCTCCAGCTTCGGGTAACATGACTGCTCCAATATTTTCGTTGCTGTTAATTTGCCTGGAGTACATTGAGAAATCATGTTAGACAAGTAAAGAGTATTATTAACCAATTCAACCAAATTACTAGTGGTTGTCTTGCATCTTGAAATCGCTCTTTCTACCTTCATTAACTGAGATTGCCATTCTGTAAATAATATTTCTTTGTGCGATTCTAGAATCCTTGGTAGGTTAGCGGCCTATCCCTGATCGGTATCTTGCCATTCCAGAAAATTTGTCAATGTTTCTTCGGCTTGATCCAAATATGTCCTTGCCTTTTCTACTTTCTCACTTATGGATGTCGTTAAGTCGCATAATGGTTCTGCCTTGGTGATTTGCTGACACAAAAGCTTCATTGATTTATCAATCCCTTGTTTAATTGAAATGCCTCTGTTTTGAATTCATTTATCTGTGGGAGCTTCTTTGTTTGCTCAAGTTGAGCTGATAATTGAGAAATCTGCTCATCTTTGGATTTTAGCATTTGCTCATTTGATGTTTTTAGTTGCGCCAATGCCTCAGATAGCTCCTTTTTATTTTGGACTACACTGTCGTCAATCCTCTGTTTTTCTTCCTGCAATTGTTTAGTCAACTGATTGTTTATTTGTTGTTGTACTAGCAATTGTTGTTCTGCCTGCTCTGCCTTTTGCTGCGCTTCCGATAATTGTGCTTGTAGCGAAAAAATATCCTAATCTTTTGTCTTCAATAAACTGCTCACCTCCAATGCTTTGTCTATTGTCGCTGCCGAAGAAGCTCCAGCATATTGCGATAGCTTTATCAAATCATCAGAGGGGTCAAATTCCTCTTTCCATAGCACATTGCCCGTTACTGTTTGTTCTGGGAATAAAGAAGGTTGATCAGTCCTTCTCCTCTTCCTCTGTCATTTTACTACAGCTTTATGCCTTGGGCTATAGAAGACATCCAAGGGAGGAATCTCTTCAATCTGCAAAATGACTTCGCCGGAAGGATCCTTTGGGATTATTTCCACTTCTTTTGATTTGGGTGGGTCGTTGGTTTCACCTGAAACCTGCTTTGAAGTCGCCTCTTGTGTATTGACTTCTTTTGAAGTCTCGTCATCTTTAGAGCATTCCAGATTTCCGATAATCGAATTAAATTGCTGCCATTCCTGGAGCAATTTCGGATCAATCTGTGTATCTTCATTTACATTTAAACTGCTCTGTTCTTGTTCTTTCGCCTGGGTCTCTTCTTGTCTTTGCTCATGCACTTCCTCCTGTTGCTTTGATGTAACAGGGGGTTCTTTATCAAGTCGCTGATCAGGCTCACTTGATTCTATTGTTAGAGCCATCGCTAACAGATCTAGAGGTAGAGTTTGCAACCTCTGCTCTCTAAGTCTGTTGAATTCGACTAGCCCTTCATCTTTGTATTCAATTATGGCGAGCGATTTAACTTGATACATTGACTCGGATGATGCGAACAAGTCTTCAAATCTATCTTCTTTATGCTCGAACTTGGTCAATTTGGCCTGTTCGAGTGCATTATAGAAGACTTTGTTTGGATCAAATCGCCTGCTCGGTAGGGTTGCCAGGGTTAATGAATTTATTTTCTCAGCTTCTTTCTCTGCATGTTTGAAATCATGTAGAGTATAGATACCGATTCTCAAAGGAAAAGAGGGCCAGACGTCCTTCTTAGCTTTCTTTAGAGTTTGTGTAACCCCATCAGAGATGATCTGATAGGCTATTTCCCTGGCCAGTAGTTTATCAGGGATGTAAAGAGGAAGAACATGGGGTTTGGATTGACTGCCAAAAACTCTGATATAAGTGAACTTTTCCTCCCCGAACCAATTCCCTATGGATGTTAAATCAATCCCTGCTTGGTAGGAAATCTTAGGGGCAGGCTTATTGAAAATAGAATGATGAATGGGAAACATGAAGCCGTTGCAGATTTGATACAAATGGTGTTTGTAGTTGGTTTTCCACAAATTTTGATGGTATATGTGAATGGGTGTGGGGTCTTGCGATGTCCACCTCCATCCGAGCACAGGAAATCCAGAATTAAAACACAGAACATCTAATATATAGGCACTATAGTAAAATGGGGGAATGAACCTTTCGGTGACGCGGGACTTGGATCTAAAATCAAGAACTGTGGATGCTAACTTATCGGACAGTATATTTTCCCAATCCATTATTTCACCACTACATGCCGCCTCCATTAAGGGGACCATTCCTATGGTAAAATTGGTGGAATCATGTAATCCCCACAACCTGCACATCATTATCCCAGCATAGCAATAAGGAGAGCATAGAGAATCGACTGAGTACTTACCCGAAGATTCGTGCTTGTGCTTTGCTGGATTTTGTCTCCAACCCTGAATGGGTTCGGATTCAGTCTCATTCTTAGCTCGGAATTTCTCCAGAAATGTTGTTCTATATTACTTCTCTACCACCGGTAAATGATACATTTGCCTTAAATCCTTGGCTTGAAAGGAACCGCAAATTCTCCCATCTCTGGTGCTGAAAGTTCTGTCGGTAATTGGGATTTCCTGAATCGCCCATCTAACCACATCTGTATATGGGAGGATTTGTTCCCGAGCCGCTATTCGATGAAGAAAAGAGTTGGCTAAATCCCTTAGATTAGCCTTGGATTTGCTAGTGCTATGAGCTGAGACTTGTATTGCTGTCACCCTTGGTTCTTCGGCTTCGATCAAATTATAGGTGCCTTGCCAAGTAGTTCTGGCAAGTCCTAGGCATGTAGTATCCGATATTAGTCCTTTCTTTTTAGTGTTTGGATCAACGACAGGTTGCCCTGTGGCCGACGAAGCGGAAGACATTGTGGTTTTCTTGGACTTCTTCCCCATTCTGCTTGAATCTGTTACTTCGGAAGAATTCTGCACATAGATGATAATGGACGTAATACATAAAATGATAGCGCGAATCGAATATGATTGAGATATATATCGATGAATGCATGGCGAACGATTAACTTAAGGTGGCCCCAGAAAAAATCTGTAAAAATATCTCAGGCTTACCATTTCATTAAATGGCCGTTAAGACCTGTCAATCCTATCAATGCCCGTAAATTTGATTAATGGCTGAATGATTTATTTGAAGCATGCCTTAGATGTTTTGGCGGTTGAGCACGGATGAATGGCTCTTCGGAAGTTAAGGCTTTTAATACAAATAAATCGTATTAAACCAGCTTTAAGATTTTCTTTGAAAATTGCGCTTTGGCTTTATCGCAATCGGGCGTCGGGGGAAATCATAAATCATTATACTGGTTCTGTTTGGGATTCCCGATCGCCGATAGCGATATCGCATCGCATCGGGAGTACCGAGTGGGACACTTTAAAAGCATGCATAGTATGATCGCCGATTGCCGATAGCAATATCGCATCGCATCGGAGCAAAAGGGAGTTTTATTGTGCCAGTTCATTATCGCCGATATCCGATAGCCTATTTCGCATCGAAGAAAACCAATGGATCCTTAAGTTGTATTTCCTTTGTCATTGCAATATGCGATCTTGCGATCGCTTTATCGCAATGATAAAAGATTAGTTATCTATATGTACGGCCTTTGATTGGTTCATTCAAAAAGTTTTGGTAATGTTTTATTTTATTTTTTTGTACCTTTTTGAATAAAATTAAATTGATACCAATTAAAATTAAAATTAAAAAGGGACCCATTTCATATTATAGTTTTGGGGTAATAATGATATGAAATGGGGGGGTTGTTGTAGGGCACAACAATTGGAGATTCGCTGGAAGAAACAATTATCTCTGAAAAGTATAGAAATACTTAAACTTTTTCAAAATAGAAATTTCATCAAAAGGGAAAAATTCTAATATAACTAGGTATATCTGCATTCCAAACAAAATGAAACTTTCTTTGCTAATTCCCTCTCTTGTTTAAAATTAGATACATCCTAAATTTTAAATTGGCCTCTATTGGTTGATAATGATAAAACAAAAAACCTTTCCAAATCAGCTTTTAAAATTAACTCCTTTGTCATAGGTAGAGCCTCTGCTACCAGAAAACGTTCATAGTTTCGACAGGGATACCTTTTAACCATGTCATTGTCTATTGTCCCATTCACCTTAGAGCATGATTAACAGAATGAATTCAAAATATGTTTTTCACATTTTGTATTTCTTTTCTATTTTCTGTTATTTTTGTAAGATAAAAAGCAATTGCCCTGGTTTGGTGGCCAGCTGAGTGACAATGCCATTCACTGGTAGTAATTTAACCGAACAATCTGGCTCGTGATGAGACCCCTTGTCTTACAATTTAAGCCATTACCTTGTTTTGGTATGCAGTATTGGTAATGTCGACTAAACTATTTCCCTATGAACATGGTAAGCAGGCTTGTAATAAGACCTCTTATCTTTTATCTGCAATATTCTTAGAATTGCATTCTGAGTAATCACAAGCTTTGGTGAGTGGGATAGACAATTTTATCCTTAAGAGTAAATGGATGACAAGGTAAGAGTTGAAGATGTTGAAATTGGATTAGTTCCTATTTTGATATTGATAACCTTTTTGTGACCAATTTGAAAACCTAAAATGATTTGCAATATTTCTAAACTTTGAGAGGTGTTCACTAAGATTGCAGTGTGGTTTTAGAATGCAATTATATCTAATTTCCTAGAAATCTTCCCCTTTGTTTAAGACTTCTATTATTTTAAAAGTAAATATTACACTACTTGTTTTAAACAACTCTTTAAGTACAACAAAGGTCAATGGAAGATACCTCACAACTTTATTTTATAATGCTCCTACAAACTACAAAAATGCTATTTAAAAGGAGAAGGGGTTACCTCCTCAATTGAAGAATTTCTTTAAGATGAGGCCATTAACAGGGAGAGAATCTCTCAACCCTGATAAATCTTGTAATATGAAGGTCGAATGTCCTATCTTTTCACAAATCTGAAATGGTCCAAGCCACATCTTCTGAAACTTGGTGAGTTTTCCCTTATCTTCATGGGCTTTGTCCCATTTCAGAACTAAATCACCGACTTGAAATTGTTTGGAACCTGATGAAAGTGAATCAAATGATGACTTGATGATTTGCTGATGTTTCGTATGAATGACTTTGGCTTTTTCTCTTTCCTCTTCTAATTTTAGAATTTGGTCATGTCTAAGTTGTAAAGAAGAAGAAGGGCTTTCTTCAATAAATTGAACTAGGGCTAGAGAAGGGAGGACAAGATTCGTTGGTAGCACTGCTTCTTTTCCATACACAAGGTTAAACGGGGAAGAACCTATAGAAGCCTTTTGCGTTATCGTATTAGCCCATAATGCAAATATTAAAGATTTGTGCCAGTTTTTATGATTCTGTTCGATAGTTCACTTAATAATTTTAATCAGATTTTTATTTGTAGATTCTGCTAAACCATTACCCTGTGGATAATAATTAGCAGAATATTTGAGTTTAAATCCTCTTTTAATTGCGAAATCAAACATAGCATTGCTTTTTCTGTTTGGAAGAATGTGGAGTGATTTCTCCAATGATGTCCAATCCCCATTGCTCAAACGGTTGTTCAATGTTGACTGGTTGCAAAGGGAAGGCTGGTTTCTTTTGTCTTCCACTAGAAGTTTGGCAATTTTGGCATTTCCTTACATATTCATGGGCATCTCTAAACAGAGTGGGCCAATAATATCCAGCATGGATGACTTTGTGAGCTGTTGTATCAGCTCCAAAGTGTCCTCCTGCCGGTCCATCATGTAATTCCTGCAAAACCTTTTGTGCCTCAGGTTTTTCTAGGCATCTCGATAAAATTGAATCATAATTTTGCCTAAAAAGCACATCATCAATGATTGTAAAAAAAAATTCTTTCAATCTTATGGCCCTTTTGCTTTTGTAAGACAAGTTAGGAGGTGCATATCCATTTTTCAAATAAAATATTAAATCAGCATATTGTGATTCAGAGTCGGCGATACTTATTTGGTTGATCTCTTCGAATTGATCTGTATCACCTGATTCTGGAATGTTGGATGCTCCTTCCAACAACCTTCAAAAACCTTGGCCTCTAACAATCTTTGCTGGTTTAATTTCTAGGTCGTATTCTTGAAGTGTTGTTACCCAGTTTGCCCTTTTTTCTCCCAATTCTCTTTGGATTAATAGTTGCTTTACTGAAGGGAAAGGAACTATAACTTTTGTATGGGCTTTTAAAAGGAAGGGTCTGTAATGTTTAACAACTTTATATACAACAAAGGCTTGTTTTTCTACTTCGGAGTAATTTAGTTTAGCACCCTGAAGATTTGAACTATAGAATGAAATGGGTGCTTCCAAATTGTGATTGTTGATCTGTTTGAGTACTGCAGCATAGGAGAAATTGGATGCGATAGTATACAATGTAAAATGATTAGAAAAATTAGGGGTATTTAAAGCGGGGGCATTGATTATTGATTGTTTGATTAATTCAAATGCTTCCTTTTCTGTCGATCCCCATTTAAAGACTGAATTTTTCTTAATCATAGTTTGAAGTGGCAAAATGATTTGAGAAAAGTCTGGAAGGAATCTCTTAACAAAATTGATTTGGCCTAAAAATGACTGCATGGATTTCTTGTTGTGAGGAAATGGGATTTCAGAGATTTCTTTAATCCTGTCCGGATCAATATAAATGCCATCTTTAGAAACAATAAAGCCTAGGAGCTTGCCTTGATCAAGAGCGAAAAAGGATTTTTTAGGGTTAAGAGAAATACCATATTTCTTGCAGCGTTGGAAGATTTGATTTAAATCATGCAAGTGATTGGATCTTTCTTTAGAAAATACAGTAATATCGTCTAAGTAGACGACTACTGTTCTGTTAATTAACCCTTTAAAAGCGATATCCATCACTCTTTGAAATGTGGCTCCTGCATTAATAAGTCCGAAAGGCATTTTCTGATATGCATACGTTCCCCATTTCGTTCTGAATGTGGTTTTGAGTCGATCATCAGGATGGACCAAAATTTGATTATATCCTGGAAAAACCGTCAAAAAAGGATATTAACTCTGAGCCTGCCACTGATTGGAGTATCTTCTCCATAGTGGGTAATGGGAAGTTATCTTTTAAACTCGCCTTGTTTAAATTTCTGAAATCAATACAAATCCTTATGTCGCCATTTTTCTTTCTGACTGGTACCATATTGGAGACCCAGTTTGAGTGTCGAACGGGAAAAATAATCTTAGCTTTCAAGAGTTTATTGAGTTCCGATTTTATTTGACTCTCTAAGTTTGGATGTATTTTTCTCAACTTTTGTTGAACTGGTTTCTGTTCGGGAAGCATTAGAATAGTGTGCTAGATAATGGATGTATCATACATTTTTAGATCGTCATATTTCCAAGCAAAAACGTGTTTAGTTTTGCGTAACAGTCTAATGAATGCTTCCTTTTCCTCCATGGAAAGTCCTAATCCTAAACTAATGTTTTTAGGAGTTTGTTCAGTGCCAAGGTTTATCAATTCAAACTTTAAGGTAGAGCTCTAGAGCTTCGTATTGGACACAGGTTTAAACCTGTCTTTAATATTGTAAAGATCCTCAAGCTTCACCACAGGCTTTAGGATTGAGTTTTCTTCATGTTTACCTCATATTTGAATATCATGTTTGTCTTCCTCAATGATTTGATTATCATAGGATTTTTCAGAGGTTAAAAACTGTAAAATGTCTTCATTGTGGTTGAATACTCTCCAATTAGTTACATTGTCAGGAATTGATGGCCTAAAAAGCAATTCTACTGAAAATCTATCTGGGCTATAGTCTTCGGAAGGGAGGAGCTTGGAAGCGACATTGGCTAGCAAGTCGGCTGCTGAATTTTGAGATCTGGGAATGGAAGAAATATTGAATGCTAAAAAGTGGGAGGTAAGTTCTTGTACTAGCGATTGATAATGTTTGAGATGGTTCGAAAGGCAATGAATTGTATTCCTTACCTATTTGACAATAATCTCAGAATCTCCGAACACTTTCAAGTATTGTACTTTTAGGCCAATCGCTTTATATAATCCTTGGACTAATGCTTCGTACTCAGCTGTATTGTTGGTGCATTCAAACTCTAGCTTGCAGGACAGCATTGTTTTTTCTCCTTGAGGGCTAACCAAAATACATCCTGCTCCTGATCCTTCACTAGACTTGGATCCATCAAAATATAAAGACCAAAATAAAGAATTATCTACAATCTTACGTACAAAATTGTCAGTAACATTAACACATTTAGACCTGTCATTCTGCGAAAAGTTTTCAATTTGTGATGTGAAATTATTTATCAAGAAAGGAGATGGTTGGGCAATATAATTGCCGAAAAATGACTCAGAAGAATAATTTCCTAATATATTGTTGTTGAACACAATTGGCTGATTTTCTTGTTCGAATTCTGTAACAGTGTGGGTCATATGTTTCTCCCGATCGATCTTTATTTGATTCGGCTTGCCCTTATAGGGGAGCCACATGTGGGACCAATCGGTGGAAATACACCCATGGATCTTTTCTGACCAATCCCTGCTTAGAATTAACCCATAGAACTCAAGTATATCAGCGATTAGGATATCAATCCTTTGGACTACTCGTGGGTCTGTCGATAACCTGATTGTAACAGAGTTTATTTCCCCTAAAACTTGAACTTTAGTTCTATCTAACTGCACATTTGTGAATTGAGGATTTTGAGGGGCTTCTATGTTTCAGTTTAGAACAAACTGAAGCTGGCATTATATTGGATGATGCCCCAGAATCAATTAAGCAGTTATGTAGATTTCGATTGTAAATTTCATATGTTAAGAGGAAAGGAGGAGTATGGGAACTTGATCTATCTCCAATCAGAATTGTATCAGTTGCCTCAACTCTACCAGAAGGTGGTTGTCCTGAATCGCTTGCAGCTTTAGTACTGGGAAGAGGTGAAGAAGTAACTGCATTCAGTTCTTTGAGAAGTAATTTTTGTTGATGCTTTAATTTACTAAGTTCAAACATGGTGATGTTTGCCTTAGTTTTCTTCATGTCATCAACAATATTATAGTCCATCGAATCAGATACTACCAATGTCTTAGATGACAAAGGTATATTGGAGGATGACGGCTGATTCTGAGATACTGTTGTGGCTGGCTTCCTTGTGGGTACCTTTTTTTTTGTAGTATTGGTACCAACACTCCTTTTCTTTGGATTGGCTTAAACAGGCCCAGGAGTAGCTTTACTCCTTGTAGTCACGGGAAAGGCTTCTTGCTCAGCGTCAGTATCAGAATTAGGGAGTATAAAGTCCCACATTCTGTGGCATTCAACGACTTCCTCTTCTTCTAATTCGTCGGAGGGTGTAATTGTTTCTTCTTCTTCCTCCTCAGGATCCGAATCTGCATAGGATATGACATTTGGAGGCTTGGACTTAGGTTTTTTGAAATTCCTATAAGGTTTCTTTGTTGAGGACTCTGCTACTTGTTTCTTAATCTCAACCATTTCGTTTGACATGGTTTTAAGGACTTTTTGAAGGCCCTCCATGTCGTATGGATCCTTAGTGATCTTTTTCTTTGAATCATCCTTAAAGGACACTTTTTTGGATTTTCGTTCCTCTAGAGCAGTTTTCTTTTCCAAGGCAATTACAATTTTTTTGACAGTGAGGGCTTCTTTCATGTTTTCGGCCAATGTAGGCTGTTTAGCCCTATCCACAAAAATGGCTATGTTTGGGGGTAAGGCTATAATATACCACTCGCTTCTAACTTTTTCGATTGGCTTATCATCGATAGGGATTTTTTTCAAGAGTTTGTTAAATCAGGAGTTAAACTCCTTAATGGGTTCTCTTGACTCAATCCTTAGATTGGAAAGGTCATGGACGAGTGTCGCCAAGGATCTATCATCGCCGTATTTGGTAAGAAACTGTTCTTGAAAGATATTCAAACTGGTGATGGATCTAGCAGCTAAGGAAAAATACCAGGATCCTGCTGATCCTTGTAATGTATAAGGGAACAATCTGACTACAACATCTTCTTCTGTTACTCCCTTTAAATTGACTGACAACATAAAATTATTTATGTGTTCTTCTGCGGACGTTCCAGCATCTGGATTGAACGTTCGTAACCATTTTTCGGGATAATCGGGTAATGGATGTAAAGGCAGAGGCATGGTGACTACACCAGGACTTCTCCATGGTCTTTGAGCCATTTTAGGAGTACCAGCGATCACCCGTGGTGTTCCAGGTGCTTGGGGAGGAGGCGGAAATGAAGACTGAAAGGATTGTGATGTTGGAGGTGAAGTCCCTTGGTGAACAACAATATGTAATGGTGAAGTGGGTGTTTGACTTCACACAGGTGATGATGAAATGGAAGATGATGGAGAAAAGGTTTCACTACCAGAACCTTCAGCGCTCTTTTTAATCTTTTTCCTTTCAGGCAAAGGAAACTCAGGTGGTTCAATACCTAGTTTTTCGCTTTGAAGTCTGGTAAGGTGAGGAGGTAAGTGGAATTGCGAAGTTTGACTGCCTTGTGATACCTCATATCTAGGAGGTGAAATCGAGAAGCCTTGAAGTTTTTGGATGATAGATTGAACTCCAGGGAACTCCGGACTTAAGTGTTCTGAAGTATGATGAAGTTGAGAAGTAGTGGTTGATTCTTCCTCGTCTCGTCTGGATACTGATGATTCAGGGTACAAACGAAAGGTCCGAGGAGAGGTGGAGGGTGAGTTACTCTTTGAATGGCCTGTACATTTTGGCTTACTCGCCATTCATAGCGGACGGCCCTCCTTCTAGCACCAGAAATGTTGATGCCTCGAAAATCGCTACAACAACATTGGGGGATAACCACCCGGTCCGGACCTTAATACAGCTCCTTTTACGTTTGGGATGGTGGCTCCGACTGGATATAATGGGACTAGTTTCCCAATAACGAATAAAAACGGGTGGATGAGTGATGGGTTGTCTGTTATAATGATAGGCGAATAACTTAATCTATCAACAAAATAAGAGAACTAATACTAATCCAGGGAACAATTATTCTTTGTAAATGCAGCGTTTGATGATCTTTATCTATTGACAGGCATGTAGATGACTCTGTAAAATAAACATAGATATTCATTCATTCAAAGATTACTTCATCTAAATAGTTAAACAAAGTGATTAACACAATATTACTGAACTGATCATTTATATCATCGATACATACATGATTGAAAGAAAAGCATACTATAAACAGCCAATAGTGGAATGCATAAAGGATGCTGTTAAAACACACATATATATGCGATAATAGCAAGAGAGATTAAATGAGAATTCATATAACAAGAATGAGTCGAGACATAGATAATAGTACCATATGAGCTGCTAATCAATCCCAATATCAATCGCTATTTGAAATTCTTCCTTCAACACAGCAATGCTTCAAACAAAGACAGTAGTGCACATTTGTATAAAAGCTTCCTTATCAAAATCAGAATGATTGGTTCTGTTTCATAAAAGAATATCCCTGAAGTACAATAGTGCAACTTCAGGGTTTAAGTCATATACAAAACTTTACCACCCTTTCTAAATGCATGAAAGGGTCTATAAATACTACTAAACTAAAAATATATGAAAACAAAATCCTACTTAATTGGTATCAATTAATAATATCTATCATTTTGCCAGCGATCTAGCAGTCGGCGATGTGAATCATCACTCAGGTTGTTTGCCTTTAAACCTGAGCTCGCTTATCGCAAGCATTGGTTCCACTTCGGGTGGTCTGTTGAGGCGCGAACTGAGTTGGGAAACAAAGGTGGCATCCTAAATATTGGGGATAATATACCCGATCACATCTGTGAGGCATTTCAGGGCAGCTCTCTAGCTGTGCGGCTTCACTAAAAAGAACCAATAGGCATCCCATGTCAAGCTGTTAATCCCCGCAATTAACCTTCCATTTTTCTCCAGCTCTGGGTAACATGACAGCTCCAATATCTTCGTTGTTGTTAATTGGCTCGAAGATTCATGCTTGTGCTTTGCTGGATTTTGTCTCCAACCCCAAATGGGTTCGGATTCAGTCTCATTCTCAGCTCAGAATTTCTCCAGAAATTCCGTGTTATATTTCTTCTCTACCACCGGTAAATGATACATTTGCCTTAAATCCTCGGCTTGAAAGGAACCGAAAATTCTCCCATCTGTGGTACTGAAAGTTCTATCGGTAATTGGGATTTCCTAAATCTCTCATCTAACTACATCTGTATATGGGAGGATTTGCTCCCGAGCCGCTATTCGATGAAGAAAAGAGTTGGCTAAATCGCTTAGATTAGCCTCGGATTTGCTAGTACTGTCAGCTGAGACTTGTATTGCTGTCACCCTTGGCTCTTTGGCTTCGATCAGATTATAGGTGCCTTGCCAAGTTGTTCTGACAAGTCCTAGGCGTGTAGTGTCTGATATTAGCCCTTTCTTTTTAGTACTTGGATCAACGACAGGTTGCCCTGTGGCCGGCGAAGAGGAAGCCATTGTAGTTTTCTTGGACTTTTTTCCCATTCTGCTTGAATCTGTTACTTTGGAAGAATTCTGCACATAAATGACAATGAACGAAACACAGAAAATGATAGTGCAAATCAAATATGACTGAGATATATATCGATGAATGCATGGCAAACGATTAACTTAAGGTGGCCTCGGATACAATCTGGAAAAAGATCTCAGGCTTACTGTTTCATTAAATGGCCGTTAAGACCTGTCAATCCTATCAATGCATGTCAATTCGATTAATGGCCGAATGATTTATTTGAAGCGTGCCTTGGGTGTTTTGGTGGTTAAGCGCGAATGAATGGCTCTTCGGAAGATAAGGCCTTAAATACGAATAAATCGTATTAAACCCGCTTTAAGATTTCCTTTGAAATCTACGCTTTTTGGCTTTATCACAATCAGGCGTCGGGGGAAATCATAAATCGTTATATTGGTTCCATTTGGAATCCCCGATCGCTGATAGCGATATCGCATCACGTCGAGAGTAGCGAGTGGGGCAGTTTAAAAGCATGCATAGTATAATCGCCGATGCCGATAGCGATATCGCATCGCATCGGAGCAAAAGGGAGCTTTATTGCGCTAGTTCATTATCGCCGATATCTGATTGCGATTTCACATCGGAGAAAACCAATGGGTCCTTAAGTTGAGTTTCCTTTGTCATCGCGATATGCGATCTTGCGATCGCTTTATCGCAATGACAAAAGATTAATCATTTATGTGTAAGGCTTTTGATTAGTTTATTTGAAAAAGTTTTTTGGTAATGCTTTATTTTTATTTTTCGAACCTTTTTGAATAAAACTAAGTTGATACCAATTAAAATAAAAATTAAAAAGGGACCCATTTCATATCATAGTTTTGGGATAATAATGATATGAAATGGGGGGTTGTTGTAGGGCACAACAGGTCTCCAAGGAAGAAATCCAAGACTTGTTAGAGAAAGGATTGATAGAGCTATTAAGAAGCTCTTGGTCTAGGAAGTCTTCTATGTTAACAAATATTCATAACAAAAAGGAGGTGGGATGAGACTAATGGTGTGTTATAAATCTGTTAATAAAGTTCTAAATCCTGTTAGGTATCCATTACATAATAAAGCATCATTTTTGTATTGGATCAAAGGAAAAACTATCTTTAGTAAATATGATCACAGGTTTAGTTTTTACGAGATTGAAATTATCATTGAATATAGACAAGAAACAAATTTTTTTGTTCAACATGGTCATTATTGATGGAAACCGATGTTATTCAATTTGAAGAGTGCGTTGAGTGAATTCCAAACATGGATGGAGGACATCTTTTGAAAATTTCCTTTGTTAGTCATTTATATTGGTGATAGTCTAATATGTTCCAAAAATATCCAAGAACGCTGAAAACACATGTATAATTTTTATGAACACATCTTCCAACATGTTTAGTGTCATTTGCACAAAAATGAAAGTGGGAAAAACAAAAGTTGAATTTCTAGGTTTAAAGATAAAAAAGGATATGTTATGCTACAAGATCATATTATGAAGTATTTTGATAATTTCCTAGATGATATAATTGACAAGACATAGTGAAAAATACTTATAAGTTGTATTAATCACATCGTAGATTTTTATATAGGGTAGGCTACAAATAGCTTTACTCTATAACATTTCCTAATGAAATCCTGTGGCAGTGGAATCAAGAAATGAAAAAGTTAGTAAAGAGGATGAAGAAATAAGTAAATGAATTACTGCCCTTATCCCTTCTTACATAAGCAAGTTCACA
Source organism: Pinus taeda (assembly GCA_000404065.3). Lineage (NCBI taxonomy): Eukaryota > Viridiplantae > Streptophyta > Pinopsida > Pinales > Pinaceae > Pinus > Pinus taeda. The sequence goes on along the minus strand of APFE030502912.1, from coordinate 265,801 downwards.
TATAATAAAGACCACTGCTTTTCAGTGTACCTAGGGTGGAGTTATCATATAGAATATTCAAGGAATTGAAGAGATTTGTGGCTACGCATCATGATTATTTCAGGGAAAGTTTTAGCATGAAAATTTTAAGGAAGGAAATTTATCTTAAAGTCTAGAAAAATTGGTGAATTTTAATAATCCCTAATATCTAAATTGTAAAACATTTAATGATATTTCTATAAAAATATTCAAATTTATAATGATTTTATATAGTCTATATAAATTTTTGGTGGATTTAAGGGTAAAATAATTTTATCCTATAAAATTTGGGAAAATCACTAAAAAAAAATGGAAACTGGTGAATAATGTTTTGGGAAAATGTATGGAAAATTAACCCATCTACAATTACCCCCTAAAAATTTCCTTGGATCATTTCAAATACTAAAATAACCACAAGTAAATGTTGGCAGTTGAAAGGGTAATCCAACATTATAAGCTTTATTTGAAGCCATCCATGTTCTTGATAAGAAAATAATTGAAACTCTTGCTAGGAATGTCAAAACATAATAAAGATATGACAAACAACCATATTAACATTTAAAAATGGTCTGTATGGTGCAAAAATTTTGATTTTGAAGTTAGATATAAGCCTAGACATCTAAATTGCAATGCTCATGTGTAAGGAAAAGTTTTAGAGGCTAAAATGTTCAAATGGACTAATTTTCCATTATTTTTCCCAAATAGAGATTTGCCAATTTCCATTTGTTTTAATGATTCACCTAAATTTTATAAGAAAAAAATATATTACCTTAAAAATCACCAAAATGTTATAGGAGGCTATTTAAAATCATTACAAATTTGAATATCTTTTCAAAACTTTTACCAATCATTTTATGTTTGCGTATTATGGACTAATAAGATTCAACAAGGTTTCTACACTTCAAGATAAATTTTCATATCTAAAATTTTCGCTACCGATATGTTAATAACAAAGAAAAATTAATAGATCTTTCCATGTTTTGTGCACTATCCTCATATTCCCTAAATGGTGAAGCTCCTATGACCATCGAGAAAGAGGCAAAAGTTGAGAAATTTTGAGGTCTAAAATAAACCTCCTAAGGAATATTATAAAATAATAGTGGAAATAATAAAATAATATTAGATTACCTCATCATGTTTTGGAGGGGGAAAAAGTACTTTTCAAATCGTCTCCCTATGATCTTACTCAAATTTCGAGTGGAAGCACTTGTTGGATGCATAATTTAATTTTGCATCCAAGGAGTACTCATGTCGCTTACTTTAGATGGACCATACTTCATGAAAAGTGTGAAATACATGAAAATGTGTGATTGCAATCACATTTTTAATGTATTTCACATGTTTTTGTATTACGGTCCATCGAAAGTAGGCAACATGGGCTCCTTGGATGAAAAATTAATTTTCACATCCAACTAGTGCTCTCGTTCAAAATTTGAGTAAAATCATAGGGAGATAAGTTGAAAATATGAGTTGAGAAAGTAGTTTATTTATTGATTTATTATTTGTTAGAGGATATTTCAACCTAAGAGTGGCCACCTAAGGAAAAATAATAAAACAATCGTTAAAATAATAAAATAAGTTTTTTGTGGAGAACTTTTGGGAGATGATGTAATCAACTGACCTTGTTTGTTTAGGGTGTGAAACAACAGTTTTAGAGACTTAGAAGCCCTTGGTTTATGGACATGTATGATTGGGGCTGCAGTGCCCAAAAATGTCTATAACAGTTGCCCCTAAAGCATGAGGTCGTTAATATTTTGATGTCGAGTGAAATGCTTTATCATGAGGATCCGAATTTTTTTCGAGCTAGAAGGTGACTTGTAATAAGATACAATACAATACATTATCTTCATAGTATTTTTCATGATCTAGATGAGGCGGGCATTCCCATTCTCAGCTTTATAAATTCATTTTCATGTACATAGGACAGACAATCGTCTGTGTAGTAGATTGATGATTTGGACAAAGCCATCATCCTTTGATTCGGATGATCATCTATTCGGAAATGATGTACATTTGATGTCTTTATATTCCTGAATATATCGCAACCTGGATGGATGAAACTAGATCCGGGGCCTTCAAACTCATCTAATCTTCGCCCGAAGTACAAGTCGATCCATGAGAAAAATGTTATGGAGTCGAACATGGAAAGAGATCGCCTGATTACCAGCCAATGATGTAAGCCATTAACAGGCGCGAGAGGAATCACCGATAATGATGATGACCCTCAAGGTACAACATTGCAATTTGCATGGTGTGAAAATGGGACTTGGTGTCGAACACCAAGAAAAATCTCTCGATCAAAGGCCATTGATGTAAACATGTCACCGGAAGTGAGAAACTTGCCATTGAGGCATGCAAGCTTCAAAGTACTGAAAGGGTTGTTCCTAGGTCGACTTCTTGGATAATGAACTGATGTCAACAAGAAGCGACCCGTCATAGGAGGGCCTGAATGAATCCCACATCTACGACATGGAATGGAGAAAATGGTTTTGGAGGTGAAAACAATGTGATGATACAAGGTTCAGGGTGGCAATCATGAAAGAATGGAGCGTGAATGTATTGCAGCGGATGAGACATAGGTGAATTCTCTGAGCGACTTCTCTTGAACATACTGGCGACACTAAAATGGATTGGTAGCATTAACCCCAAAGATGTATGGTACAATGGACCAATGGTGATATGACCGATGAATGGAATAACCCAACTTGACTCAGACGTGGAGTGAAAGTGTCATGTTCAAGAGCGACTTGCTACCAATAAAGTTTCTTCAAGTTTTCTTCCCAATTTTCCGTAGTCATTGCTGACTAGTACCTCTTTATTTTTATCAAGCTTGAGGAGGATAACATATTCTTGTTCTATAATTTTCCCTTCTGGCGAACCTGTTGCTATGTTTTAATGAGCCTAGCGATAATGAAACTCATCCTCGTCCATTTGGACAAGTTTGTCACTATTGATTTTAACGAGTTTAACGACAATGATAACTCAATCCTTTTTCAATTTTAGAGAGTCTGAAAAGGGATGGAAAGGAAACTCCAATTATCCTTTTTCATCATATAATCCCTTAAGTCTGAAAAAGTATAAAATAATACAAAAGGGATGAATTTTTGATAGTTTTAACGAGCCAAACAAGACAAGCGCTCGATCTTTTTGTGTAATAATCCCTCAGGTCCAAAAATATTAAAATCTAGAGGAGGGATAGCACTTTTGGTAGTTTTAACAAGCTGGAGAGGCCAATCGCTCGGCAATCTTTTCTTTTTTTACGAGTCAGGTAAAAAGAGCTTAAAGGAGACTCGTTTTTTGAGGAATGAGTGATAATTTCGGGTAGCAGCTAATTCCAGGTAAGGTTTGGAATTTTCCAATCACAGCAGTGTCACAAGGATGGCTAACAAGATCACTTGTTGAAAATGTTCCTCAAAAGGGTAAACAATCAAACAGAGGCATACGATTGGCTAAAACAGAGTGGAGGTGATGATGAGAACATGACCAAAGCTCAAAAGCTGATTATAATGCGTTCACAATGGTTATTTACCAGAGATTGGTTCAATTTTTAATGAACTTAAACTCTGGGGGAAACATTTGCTCATTGCTTAGGTTTAATTTTTAACGAGATTGAACTTCACATAAAAACTGCTCGTGCCAGTCATATAATAAGGTTACCTCATTGATAGATTCCATTTTTTATGGAGCTTGCACCTTTCGAAGCTTTGCTCTGTATCCTTTCGCATGCAAGCTAGGAACAACCAACTATTGTCCCAGTGGTTTCTTAACTACTAAGGTCGGGTAGGAAAATCTTTCCTTTACTTTGTTGGTGCCATTTGGGCCCTACGAAGGTGAATGATCGATTCGACCATTCACTTGACTTAAGCAGTAGAATCCAGAAGAACTATAGAGGTTGCTCTTCACTTGCGCACAAAAGGTTTGCATGCCCCCAAGCATAAAAAAGTAGAGTTTCGAGGTTACCCTTCAATTTTCAAACAAAACATTTGTTCTATCGGGAAAGTTATACCTTATAACGGAGGTATCTAATTCCATTCTAATTCCCTCTTCCTATACGGATAGGTATCGGACTAGTCATATATCCTTTGCAGAAACCTACTGTATGCCTAGATTTTTCCTGTCGAAACAGGCAGGGTGCATGTCCCGTGGGTTTCAGTCATGTCCTCCTGAATTACTCGCATTCTTCAGGTGGACAGACTGGAGATTGATGAGAAATTCCTTGCATGAAAAGACCATTTAGGGATGGCATTTGACTATTAGCTATGTGTGAGCCAGGAAATGAAAGCTGGTCTACGAGCCGGACCACTTGGCCTTCATGCAGAAAACACATTACTCTAAAGAGTGAGGAGACAATGGCTCCCATGCTATAAATATAGTCACACCCAAGGAGTAGATTATAGTCTAGAGGTCATTAGACTACCATTATGTTCATATAAATAGTTTTCCTTCTCAAAGTAATAGGCACATTTGCAAGGATCCATTACGGTCGACTGGTTCCTTTGTCAAAACTTGTCAGATTTCTCATCTCAAGCATGTAGGTTTTAACCCCGTACAGAAATTACCTGCATACGAATTCTAAATCACAGAAAAATAAAAATGCGAGAGCATAACACATAAAACACATATACACAGAGATTTCCCACTGGATCTCAAAACCGAGACTACCAGCTTGATTTTTCATTATGTTCCTTTCAATGTTACAATACATATTTATACATGCCGAAGCATCCAATACCATGGACCGAAAACCATCGCGTCCAAAACCATGGACCGAAAACCATCGCGTCCAAAAAACATGTGCGAAAATCATGCACAAAACCATAGGTGGGTCCGCCCAACCTAACATAGGGTCCAAAACCAAAATTTTCCAGGGTGCTGCCCCAGACCCATAAAGTGGGGTTATAGGTACCCCTCAAACCCCCTATTAACTATGTGGACAGAATATAACACAACCCAACAAATCTCCCACTTGTTGTTTTCTTTCCACAGGGGGCCACAGGAGAGCTTAGTCATTTTTCCAGCCCTGAAACGCCCATTCTTTCTCTACACCAAGAGAACTTCTTAGAGCTCACAGATTTTGTCAATGCATCTGCAGTACTCTTCAAAGTTTCCATCTTTACCAGCAACACCTTTTGTCTTCTATCATATCCCTCACAAAGTGATACTGAACATCAATGTGCTTTGTCTTTGAATGATAAACAGGGTTGTTTGCCAAGAAAATTGCACTTTGGCTGTCACAGTTTATCCTTATAGCTCCCTGTACTAACCCCATACTTGAACACAATCTCTGCAACCAAATTGTTTCTTTGCTTGCATGAGTGGTTGCCATGTATTCTGCCTCTATAGTTGATAATGCCACTACAAATTGTTTCTTACTCATCCAACTGATTGCACCTCCGAATAGGTTAAACACATACCCACTTGTAGATCTTCTCTAATCCAGATCTCCAGCCCAGTCTGCATCAACAAAGCCACGGATATCCAGCACTTTGTCCAATCCTGGTCTTCCTTGGTAGCACAAATCATAATCACTAGTGCCACGCAAATACCTGAAACCCGCTTCACTGTTGTCCAGTGCTCCTTCCCTGGTTTTGACATAAACCTGCTCAATACTCCCACTGCATGTGCAATGTCTGGTCTAGTAAAGACCATGGCATACATCAATCTACCGAGTTCACTTGCATATGCAACATGGGACATGTCCTCTTCCTCTTCTTATGTCTTGGGACACTGTTCAGAAGATAACCTCACACCTACAGGAATAGGAACCTTAACCGGTTTACTATCATGCATATTAAACCTCTACAATATTGTCTCGACATACTTCCTCTGGTTTAACCAGAGCTTCCTCTTTGTCCGGTCTCTTTTAATTTCCATGCCCAAAATATAGTTTGCAGCACTGAGATCTTTCATGTCAAATTTGGAGGACAATTGGGTCTTCAAATCCTGGATAATTTCTTTGTCATTTCCAACCAATAACATATCATCCACATACAAGACTAAATAAATAACACGGTCACCAATTTATTTAAAATACACACAATGATCTGCTTTGCTTCTGGTGAAGCCAAGTCCCCGTATAAATGTACCAAATTTCTGATACCATCCTTGGTGACTGTTTTAACCCATACAAAGACTTATTTAACTTGCATACCAGTTCTTTCTTACCCTTCACCGCAAAGCCTTCAGGTTGCTTCATGTAGATTTCCTCTTCCAAACCCCCGTGAAGAAATGTTGTCTTCACATCCATCTGTTCTACCTCAAAATCAAAAGCAGCAGCAACAGATAAAAGTAATCTAATAGAAGTTACCTTGGCAACAGGAGGAAAAATATCACCAAAATCAATTCCCGGCACCTGGGAATAACCTTTTGCTACCAACCGAGCTTTGTATTTCTCCACCTTCCCTTCTGCATTTGTCTTCTTCTTGAACACCCATTTGCTGCCAATGGGTTTCCTTCCAGCCGACAACTCCACCAGATCCCAAGCCTCATTTTTTGTGCAAAGATGCCATTTCATCAACCATGGCCTCCTTCCAGAGTTTTCCATCCTCTGAATCCACTGCTTCCTTCACAGTTTTGGGATCATCATCAGTAACAAACAAAGCAAAGTTTGAACAGAAAGTAGATGGACTATACCTTTTTGGCTACCTTCTTTCTCGAGCTGATCTTCTCACAGCCGCAGTTTGTGGCTCTTCATCTTCTGATTCATCCTTTGCTACAGAGTCTGATTCTTCCTCCTTTAGTTCAAACTCTATCTTCACAGGTTCCTTTGGTTGGACTTCATGTTTATAACATCTTTCACCTCTCTGAACACCACATCTCGACTGTACACAACCTTCCTTGTTACTGGGTTCCAAAGCTTATAACCCTTTAAACCATCCTTATACCCAATAAAGATGCACTTTTCAAATTTACTATCTAACTAGGTTTGTTTCTCCTTTGGAACATGTACATATCCATCACATCCAAATACCCTCAGATGTGAAAGAGAGGGTTTCTTACCAGTCCATACTTCTTGTGGAGTCTTATCCTCCAATGCTCATGAAGATGACCTATTGACCAAGTAACATGCAGTATCCACTTCCTCTGCCCAGAATTCCTGTGCTAACCCGACACCACTGAGCATGCTTCTTGCCCTTTCCATCAACGTCTTATTCATTCTTTCTGCGTCTCCATTTTGTTGAGGTGTATATGGAGTAGTCTTCTGCCGTGCTATACCACACTTCTTACAAAATTGTTCAAATTTCTTGCTGCAGAATTCTCCACCATTATCTATCCTCAGTACCTTTATCTTCTTCTCTGTCTGATTTTCCACCAGAGCCTTAAATTCTTTAAACCTGTCAAAGACTTCA
>APFE030502912.1:207760-232643 GCA_000404065.3 Pinus taeda | reverse complement strand
GGAGATAGGCTCAATGAATGTGAAATTGCATAGCTTAAGAAGTTAGGGGTGAAGCCTGAGCCTTGAGACTATGCAATGTGCATTTCATGTAGGACTAAGGGAGAAGAATACACAGTCTAGGAGGTTAGTGTGATAGTTTGAGGGTATGAGAATTAGTTCAACCTATTGCATGGTTCTAGAAGGAAAAGGAGGTTGGGGAACTACTCAATTGTGCAACTCAAGAGCTCAAGGGTTGAGCTTGAGCTCAGATACTATGCAATGCATAGTTAAGGCCAGGTTGGAGGGTTAGATTGCATAATTCTAGCGGCCAAGGTTCGGGCTTGAGCACTAAAATAGTGGAGGGCATAGTCCTATGAGGAAGGAACTATTCATTGTGTAGTTTCAATGGATAAGACTACACCTTGAGGGTTGTAACTGCATAATTTATAGTTGGGGAAGGTCGGAGGAAGCTAAGTTGGGAGGGAAATTTATGAAATTTTTCCAAGTTTGGGGTCAGTGAACTACTGTGATTAGTGGCATGACTTTATTGTGACCAGACACTTAAATCACTTGATGGCATGACAACATAGATCATCCATGACACATGGACCACACTTAGTGTGACAACTGTGTCATGACTTACGACAAGTGCGACACCAAAGGTACACATTGCGATGACCGTGACAACACTTGTGTGACATTAGCTAAAAATTTGGGAATAAGTGTGATGAATGTTTAAATGGTTAGATCAACTCATTGCACAAATCTATCCCCTTAAAACCACCAAAACAAGCTTATATATATTGTGCGATAGCTAACATGCGAAAAGACGACATTTTTCCTTTCTTGCAAAAGGGACCAAGGAAATCAAGGAAAGCATATGGAATGGATTTCAATGTTTGAAATGACAATATACAAGACAAAGGTAGGCTCTGAAATTTGGTGCAGGCCAAAATTTTGGAGGGTGTTGTAGCAGTGACAACACTTAGCGACACACTGGTGGAATTACAACTTCTCTATCTCAGTTAACTCTTTTGTGAAGGGTCTCAATTCTTCAGGGGGTATTTATTCATCATGTAGACTATTTTTGATTCCCCACTTATCCTATGAATAAACATGATCCTCTTTGTGCCTTTCTCATTTGAACACAAGAATAATATTCAGCAATATCGCAATGTTTTAAATCAGAAATGATAGTGAAGTTCGCGAGCCTTAGATTTTTAGAGTAAAGTTTTTAACTCTAGTTTTGCTTCACTACGAGTAGGTCTAGATAGTATCCCAACGAAGTCACTAAAAGAACACAAACACTTCTCTACTTCCAATGAGCTTGGGAAATACCCCAACAGAGTTTCTTGCTTCACCTATCTACGTAGGAATATTTTCTCTTATTTTTCCTTTATTTATATATTTAAAGAGGATTGTGCATTAACACTATTTACTTTATGGGTGGAAGGGCGATCCCAACTTATCGAGAGCAGGACAGGTTGTTCCTTCAAAACATCATATAGAGACCTTTGATTTAGGTTTTCTTGTTTATATTTTTCCCTTTCCCTCTTTTACTGATTGGATAGGCATGAAAACACTAAAACATAAGAACCAAGTGTAGCATAAAGTTTCCAAAATAGACACAAGGATCATGGTTTGACCAAAAATATCCTTATGGATGGATCGCATTTTCCATCGGAACTTCATTGACCAAAAGAGGTGACCAGAATCAAAGAAGGCAGAAGAAATTTAGCCAAATGTTATGGTGTCACAAGGTTCTTTCCAATTCAACCACACCTAGAGAAGGCAGAAAACACGTTTACACATGATACTTATTTAGACAAACAAAAACAAAACAAGACCAACAACAAACAAACAAGAAAAGAATCTATGTACATAGGGTAGGGCACAACCGTAGCTCATCATTAAAAATATTTTTTTAAGTCTTGGCCATTAATGGGAAGAGAGTTAATCCTCTCTTCTAGTGATTGCAGATGATATGTGCGTTGGCCAATCTTTTCATCTATGGTGAATGGCTTGATCCATATGGATTAGAACTTAGTGTGTTTTTCTTTGTCCTTGTGGCCTTTGTCCCATTTAAATACTAAGTCACAACATTAAATTCATTCTTCCCAGTAGAATTCTTGTCGAACCACCTCTTGATACGACTCTGTTGAAGTGAGAAATTTTATTTTTATTTTTTCCTTTCTTCCTATAGTCTGTGAAGGGCATCTATGATACGTTGAACCAATAAGTAAGGCTTTCCCTAGGACTCCTATGAAAGTTGAAGGGAAGGAAGGTAGATTTTTGGGGTTAGGGTGGTTTCTTTTTCGTACACTAGGAAGTAAGGAGATTATTCGGAACGGGATCCCCAAGGACAGTTTTGGGGCTAAAAGACCATGTTTTGGGTCAAATTTTGTAATAAAATTGTAAAGTCTCCACACTTTGTGGTCGCAGAGCGTGAAGGTGTCATGAGTCATAAAGGGTTCTCTTCCCTTATTTTGTAAAGTGTAAAGTCAGCTGTAAAGATATACCCATGGTCCATGGACCATGGGATTGTATAAAAATAGCTAAGTAAGCTCTAAGTAGTAATAAGTGTTTGGTAGAGAAGTAAGAAATCTTGAGAGATAAGGAGGAAGTCTTTAGAAGTCTAAGTTTCGAGTTGTAGTGTAGGTAGAGGCTCTGCAGTTGAGTGCGAAGAGGCCTAGGGTAGAAGTCCACAGCTGAGTGTGTGGACCCCTGCAACTGTGTGCATAGGGTAGATAGAGTCTGTAATCATCTAAAGATATCAATAAAGATAATCATTCTACAAATTATGTGTCTTTGTTTCCTATTAATGCATCTTGTCTTATTGTGTATGAATTTCATTTATCATGCTTATGTGATGCGCGAATGTATGTAATTACGTTGGTTAATCGAACATAAGAATATCGGTTTACGTGGTGATAACTATGATTGTTTAGTAAGATAAATAATACACTTAAGGTAATTTGGGAATCTACACAATACATTGTTCTAGTAGCATGAAATTACTTGAACCACAAGTTAGGTCTATGTGAAGGTCAATTGTACTCCTTTACGGAGGTACCAAAGGGCGAAATAAAGGGATAGATAGACAGAGCCCTAGAACTAAACGATTTGTGTAGAAGCAAGAATAGGAGGAATAAACCGACATCAAGATCATCTCAAGGTGCAGAAACTTGGTTCCATCATCCCCCCATACTACCTCAGGTGACACTTTGGTCTGCGCTCCACGGGCTAATGCCAAAACGGCTAGTAGTGTAGGCATTTGTTTGGCTAACTAACATTGAACCTGGGTCTGGCCACACACAACAAACAAATGGTTCTGTTGCTGGGACCAAAATCTGCATAAGAGATGTGTGATGTTGTATCACTGGAATCTAACTAAGAAAGATCGAAGACTGGTTGGATAGGAAGATCCACAAATTCGCAGCACAGGAGAACAAAAACCTGTGACTGACAAAGGAATAGTGGCTGGATAGGTACCTATATAAAGAGATCCATGAGATCTTTTTTTGTTCCTTTCTGATTTAGATATACGAGTGGATTGTGAAGCTAGCAGATAGCCAAGGAAGATGGATACCTAACATTCATATTGTCTGACCCTGGAGTTAGTACAGAGATTGGAAGCCTTTGAGGATAGGATCACCCGCATTGTCGATCATTGGCTGGATCACATCATAGGAGGATTTTTGACTGAATTCGCGGTCAATAGCTCAGTTAGCTACAACGAGGTGCAGAAACAACTTTTGAAAGGTCCACGAGGTAAGTACTTGAAGTATTTGAATACTTGGATTAAGATGTTATTGTGCAAAAAACGGGTTATGCATCTACCTTGATGTTTAGAGCTACGGGAAGTGGAAAGACTTATAGGAACGAAGGAGGAAGGGGTCCTGAATATATTCCATTTATTTCACCTCCATTAGGTGATGAAGAGGGAGTAGCAAAGGCTTCTCTGCAAAGTGTTATTTAGTTAATAAGACAAGGATTCCTGCAACTTCCACCTCCACCCACACCTCCTCCACCTTCACCACCATCACCTGCTACTTCACCCATACCACCATTGCCTCCACCATAGTTCAACATGGAAAATTTAGTAAAGGTGCCTTTGTCCAAAGGCTTGGAAAATGAGGACCCGAACCATTTTTGGTTCTTCATGAAAGCTATATGGAAGCTCACGGTGTCACAGATGATCACATGAAGAAGGAAACATTGGTTAGTGCTTTGTAGGATCGTGTGCTAACCTGGTACATCAAGTAATCTAATGATAACCCAAATGTTGGGGTGGGAGATATCTAGACCATGCTCAATAAAGAATTCAGTAGGCCTAAATCCAAGGCACAGTCGATTGTGGGGTTCAAGGAAATTGTGATGAAACCAGGCGAGAAACCTTGGGAATTAGACTAGAGGTTGAAGTGTAAAATCCCCGAAGCTAATATGAGATTACCAGATGGACAACACCACGAGTGGTTCGTGGCTTCACTCCTACCACACCTAAGTGTTGCGTTGTCACAACAAAAGATAATGAATTAGGCAGAGGCCTTGGAGATTGCAATGAGATTGCATGAAACACTGATGCAGGATTCGAATCTTAGGGTTCATCAGATCCATGCGCAGTTCCAAAATCTTTTCCTTGAAATGAAAATTTTGAAACAAGACAGAACAGTTTGACCGGAGGTGCACAAAGAGGTATGGTGCCTGAAATGTAAAGATCAGGGGCATGAAAAATACCATTGCCCGGTCTTTGCGAGCTATATTGGAGGAGGAGGACCAATGCCTTTGAGGCTGGAAGCTCAAGTAGGATTGAGTGTGGAGCCTGCATTGTGGTGTGCTATATGTCAGGTAGTAGGAAAACATACGACATATAACTGTCATTTGCAACAGAAGTTTGTAGAAACACCATAGCAATTGTTATGCAACTTTTGTAGGTTAGTAGGGCATGATGCATGCAATTGCAAAATCTAGAATTGATGATGGATAAAACACTCGCCTATGGGGTTTAGGCAGAAACATGAGCCCCTGACTAGAGCACAGGGATGGCACAAACAAGCTTTCCGGGGTGCGGACAAGGCCGAGGTGGAGGAGGACCTGGCAGAGGTCAGGGATAGCTAATTTTCTGCAATTGCGAACAACCAGGAGATTATGCCCGTGATTGCACTAACCCAATGCGTATAGCGTGCAAATATTGCACCTTGTTTGATCATGAAACAGAGGATTGTCCTGTGCTGATAGCAAGGTTAAGAAAAAAAGGGGCACTACCACCACAACTGACTCATAACCTGCAGATGATGAGGTATAAGCCTCACGAATAAGATCCGAATGTGAATGTAGTGCTGCAAATTAGAATTGCAATAGGGGATGATAAGGGAAATAGTCCGAAGACAGCGCATGTGTTCGCAAAGCTCTGGCAAAGGAGACTGAATTTGATTTGGAGCGCCCACACGAACCATTCATGGAAGCAAAGAAGAACTTCACTAAGGCCTCCACCTTAGGGAGAAAGGATAAGCCTGATCAGGAAATGGACCCTTCTATGCTTACAACCTTTCTAGAGACCTACATGAAGTTGTTGCGCGATAACAAGGTTGTGAAGGGATTACAAGAGCTTATAAATAGATGCACCGAAAACACTATGGTTGAACTACGGGTTGTACAAAAGAATGGTAAGCATAAAAAAGGACATGACAAGAGATGAGACTGACTGTGCAGATAGGAGAGTATGAAATGGATTAGGTTATTTTGGATCTAGGGGCAGACGTGAATGTCCTACCAAAGTAGACTTGGGAACATATGGGAAGACTCGTGCTGCAGTGGTTTTTGATTCAGTTAAGGATGGAAAATCAGCAGAAGATCATCCTTGTTATCACAAAATCAATCTCTGAAGGGGCTGCTAATCAGATAGACTCTGTGTAACTGTTTCAGACCAATCTTTAGACTAAGGATTAGCCTCCCTAGCCCGAGAGGGCTCTCTCTAAAAAAGTTATTGATTTCGTTTGTTGATAAGAGGGCTAACTCTTGTGAAGTACATTTAATAAACATGTTGACTGGATAGACAGTACAAAGACTTCCATTGGGCTTATGGAGTTGGTCATATTCAATAAAATATAACACTTCTCGTGCATAGAAGTCAGGGCATGCAATGTTTAAATACTCAAAACATCATCTCATAGAAACCTCAGTTTACAAATACACACAGGAAATCAGAGCAGCATAAGTGAATTCTGAGTGATTGTGTATACATACAACTGTTAAAACATTAAAGATAAAAGAAGACCACATATCTTGAGCATTTGAAACACCTTAAGAATCCTGAGAAGATAAGCAGTAAATTATATTACCAAACTGAGTTTTTACACAAGCCAAAGCAATACTCTGTTTCTCAAAATATCCAACCCTGATTACATAGAATGATTCAGCTATATATAGAAACAAGAGTCTAACTACTTGGAGCTTCCTCCTCCAGCATGAGGGGAGCTCGATGACTGCCACTAATGACACCTATCTGTTTTTAACAAACTTATTTAATACATTAACTACTAACAGAAGTTCTAAAGAGTTCTAATTTGGTTATAACTCTAACTCTATCTTCATCATAAATTGATTCCTCCTTGCAGCTTTGACACTTGGCTTCATCTTCGTTTGGCTGAGATGGCATTAGATGAGCAATTAATGTCCCATGTTGGCCTTGGATACTGGAAGCCTTGATCTGCTCCATGTTGGCTGTGAATATCCCTAAAATTTCGGTTTTGGTCCTCCATCACCTAGCATCACCGAGTATGCAGCAGTAGGTCCTTTAAGTCTTTAATAACCCCTGAATATAGGGCATTACCACGTTCCTGATATGATGGATGCTTCTTTTATGGACAGGTGTGCCAACCAAAATTTCACGTATGCAGCTTCCTCAAAACCCTAATCACCGAGAATAAAGTGGCTTTATAATAAAAAATCTTAAACTTAGGTTAAAAGAGTTCACCTTTTGTTAAAGGTACACCTAGCATATGTTGAATGGATGTAGCAGCTTGCTTTGATCCCTTTCACATCACTGAGGTGTTCCCTTTGCAAATTTCTGAGTATTTCATCAAACTGTTTGCCTATGTTTAAAAATCAACACCTACAGTAGTTTCGCAGCGCGCTGCGAAACTGCGAAACTATTTTAAACAATTTCAATTCTCTCTGCGATTTTAACTACTCTGCCACCTAATTTCAAAATTCCTTTTTACCTTGGATATATATATAGCCGGGTGTACATGCCTTCAAAATAATGAACTTAAGAAAAATTTTACAAAACTTTAGAACAACACCTTACTTAGAATCAGCAATCTCATTTAGCAGCTAATTTATTTAGCTGTGCTTTCAATTTTGCAACCTCCTTTTCCATGGCTTTCATTTCAGCTCTGGAACTCTTCATCTTAGCCATTTCACTTTCAGTTGCCTCCAACTGGTCCTTTGTAGATATGATATTTCCTCCTTGGGAAATGATGCCCTTTCTATTTGAACCTTTTTTCTTGATTTCCTCTGCCTCCTCGGTTCTGGGCAGTTTCTCAACTTCCCTTGCTTGCTTTCTTGTAAGAGGTTTTTCCTTTATTTCCTTTGCCTCCTCTGTTCTGGGCAGTTTCTCATCTTCCCTTGCTTGCTTTCTTGTGAGGGGTTTCCTTGGTTTGAAAATAAACTCATCACCTGGTTCGTCAAACCTCAGTCTTTTTGAAGCTTTAGATTTCTTAGTGCTTTCCGGTGTTGACTGTGTCAAGTCAATGTGCATTGGTTCAATGTGTGTCGGTTCAGCTTGATCAAACTCAATAGCTTCCAGCAAATCATTCAAGCTGGCCTTTGATACCGGGCTTTCCTCAACAGCCACTGCTTTGCCTTTTTCTTTGATCATTGACTCCTTGTCCTCACCCTTGACACTTTTTCAGATTCTTTTGGCCCAAGTACAATCTTTTTATGCTGGGCTTCTCCTTTTGCTGATGGCTGAGGCTGTTCTTTACTAACCAGTGGCTTGACTCACTTTCTTAACTCTGATTTTACCTTCCTTCTATCCTTAGCCTCCTTTTGAAGCTTAGCAATCGTGGGCTCTTTAACTGACTCTTCAACTGACTGCTCTTTTTATCTAACGGGCCGTGGAGTCAGACCTGTTTTACTTTGAAAACCTGCCATGAAAATGAACGAGTCCCAATCCCTGCCTATTTTCTGAAGACCATTCAAAACTAACAACTTGACCAGACCATGGTGAAATAGAGATGTTTCACAGTCATCCTTTCTTAACTGCACTTTGCCACACATTTTGCTCAGACTTCGAAACAAGTAGAAGGGGATGTCAATGGATGCTTTACTAGTAAAATGCAACAGCAACTTGAAGTGGTAGGAATAGACTTTATTATATCTTCCCTCACAAGTTAGGTACTTCTGAATACAGGTGAGAAGCAGGGCATAATGCTCCTTAACATAGTTTCTAGGTACTGCCTTTGTCAGGTCCTCATTCACATATGCCTCTTTCAGGAATTCTTTACATGGACTCATATCGAACTTGAAGTTCTTAAACCATTCTTGTCCCCCTCTCGGGATCTCAGTTACTGCAGCTATTTCCTCTCGAGACACTTTAACTTCTAACATAGCTATTTTAGAATTCAAACTAGTGAAGTTTAAAGCAAAATCCTTTGTTACCTGAGCATGGCCACCCTGCAGTTTCTTGCAGAAATTCCAACAGCCGGCATCCTAGAAGGCTTTCTTCACACCCTCATCTCTTAATGTTAAGTCCAAACCTTCAGGCTCTGTTCTCTGGCATTTTCCAGACCGGTGTCCTCTCTTCTCCATATCGCCTTTGAAATCTTTGCACTGACAGTGAACAACAACTTCCACTAGAACAGTAATTCGATCCTTTCTTTCTTTTGGCTCAGCCTCGCTTGAAATAGGCTCTCTTGAAAACAGCTTCACTTGCAAACTCACATATAATCATCACACGGGCTGGTCACTTATGTACATTCACAATCATCACAAAGATCTATGCACAGTAAAACTCATTTGGATTGATAGTGATGCACATGTCTGCAAATTTATTAGTGGAGTGATGGTTAATGAGCGTTTGGGAGGTACGAAGAACTGATATGAGAGGACGGGAATGGTGACTCATTAACGAACTTGACCCTTTTAGAAATATTCACTGCAAAACGCACGAATCTGCGATTTCGCAGCGCGTTTAATTTTGAATTGTCATAATGCGCTGTGAAACGGCTTGATGGTGATGCTGCAAAATGGCTGAACAATGATTATGCAGCGAAACAGACCAATAAGAGACTGCGCTACGAGATTGGGGAAAGGATCAGTGACATGGATTAGACAAGACATGTCTTATGGAAGCATGATGGTGGAGGATGACCGATAGGATTAGAATACGCTTTACATCAAACATCTTTAAAGCTTCAACCCTAAGTAAGAAACATAGACTAAAAACAATTTAACACCAATTTTAGGCATTGGACTTTGGGCAAAGGGTTATATACAAATGTTTACAGTTCTAAGTGATAAAAATCCCTATGGGGCAGCTACAAGTGGTGACTGTAGATATTGAAGGCGCGAGTGCATTGGCTAATTCTAAAGTAATAGAAATTGTGGATGACAACGACCCCTACCCTGTGCTCCTTGGCATTGATTATTTTATTAATATGAATGGGGTAATCAACCTAAAGAAGTAAATGATGATATTTGAAAAGAAATCGCTTCGCATAATAGTAATGCTAGATCCTACTGAGGGATCGCACTATACTGAACCAGTCCACGATTATGAGAATGATGAAAATTTGGACTATATATATAAGACAACAATATGAGACCAAGATTGAGTGAATCCAATAGTGGGTGGACGTACATGGGATCGCGAGAAGTTCCTACACCTCAAATTATAATGAAGAATTAGAGAACTGGCAAAATCGGTTACATGAAGTAACCACGCTAAGCTATAACATAATGACTAGGTCACTATGGTGTGTGTCATCAAAGGTAAGAAATTTGCCCACTTATGATGACCTAAATGATGGAGATGTATTTTTGGATGCATTTGAGAGGGAGGTACCAGAAAAGCAACGCTTCGAGGCTTTAGACTACGCACTGTGCGCTACATCCGTAAGAGGGTGGGGTATGCACAAGGGTAGCTTTGATGATTGGAGTGAGTGTAGGAGGATGATGAGAACATGCTTTGGTAAGCCAAAGGTATGAATAACAGAAAAGTATGATAGGAAGGATGATCCGCTCGCAAATTTGGCCAAATGGGCCAAGGCTTATGGAGCGAAGCCCCAACTTGAATGGGTGCACTTGTTTTGTCACACCCTGGATGTCATCTGATGAACTGGTACTTGGAAATAGAGCTTTGCCATGGTACAGGTGGATGGGATATTTTGCACAAAGGATTCATAATGACATTCAGCTTTGAAGATGGGTTTGACTGTATTGATGAGGCGCTACAAGAGGTGAAATCAGCAATCTTTAGGATACGACAGGATCATTTGGACTTGATTCAACCCGATTGGACTACTCAGCTAAGTCACATGATGGAATGCTATAACGTGACAGCTGAAGAAATAGATGAGGATCCATGAAAGATTAACATCCTAGAAACAGAAGGTCACCGCGAGGTTGAGGGATCTTAGATTGAGAATCCTAATCTAACCACACCACTAAAAATGAAACAGGTAGATATTAGTATGGAGGTAGAGCCAAAATTCATGAAGATTAGAGATTACTGGGATGAAGTGATGGTGGATAAGGCCGCTGAATTTCTCTGTGAATACTAGGATTTGTTCCCTACCAAGTTTATGGATCTAAAAGGGATAATAGGAGACCTGGGTGTTATGAAGATCACGTTGAAGCCTGACGTGAAACCGGTTAAGCAAAGGACTTACCATCTCAATCTGAAGTATAAGGAGAATGTCCGCTTAGAGCTAGACAAGATGCTCGTGGTCTGCATCATTGAGCCTGTAGAAGAATCTAATTGGGTAAGCCTAATGGTGGTAAAGGAAAAGAAGCAAAAGGATGAAATAAGGATATGCGTAGATCTCAGAAAGTTGAATGACACTTGTGTGCATGATACTTTCCTGACTCCATTCACTGATGAAGTGTTAGACAATGTAGGTGGCCAGGAAGCATATTCCTTCACTGATGGGTTCTCTGGGTACCATCAAAACAAATTTGCGTCGGAGGATAGAAGCAAGATAAACTTCACGACCAAGTGGGGATGTTTCCAAAACATTGTAATGTCATTCAGATTGAAGAATGCACCTGCAATTTTTTCACGCGTAGTCATTCTTGCATTCAAGGAATTTATTCACAAGTTTCTGGAAGTGTACTTTGATGACTGGACTATGTTTGGGCTAGTGAAATGCCATGTCGCAAGTTTGCTTCTAATGCTAGATACCTGTCGAAGATACCATATCATGCTCAATCCAAAGAAATGCCTATTTTGTGTTCCCTTTGGGACCCCGCTGGATCATTTGGTTTGTAGATAGGGACTGATGGTATATCCCAAAAATATCGTGGTGATACTTAACTTAGAAGGGTTGAGGAGTGTGAAAAAATTGTGCACTACCCTAGGACATACTAGATATTACAGAAAGTTTATCAAAGGCCATGCCCAGATCACCGTGCCTATGGAGAATTTGTTGAAAAATGATTTCAACTTCTGCTAGAATGAGGACTATAAAAAAGCCTTGGATGTATTGAAAGAAAAGATGGTCACCGCACTAATTCTAGTCTTCTCAGATTGGAAGAATGAGTTTCATGTACATGTCAACGCTTCATGTATAGCGCTAGGAGCAGTATTGACATAGGCTAGTGGAGGATACTTGGACCATCCTATAGCGTTCGCAAGTAGAAGGTTATCCAAGGTGGAGAAGAACTATTCCACCACCGAGAGCGAAGGGTTAGCCATGGTATACATGCCCCAGAAGTTTAGACACAATTCGCTAGGTGTCCATTTTAAGATGTATACGGATCATTCAGCGTTGAAATACCTGGTCAATAAGCTTGTGTAGGGGGAGAGAATCTACAGGTGGTTGCTATTGTTCCAGGAGTATGATTTTGAAGTTATTGTGAAGCCTGGAAAACTGAACATGAGAAAAGACCATCTATCATGCATCAAAATAGGGGAAGAGCCCACTAATGTGGAGGAGGGATTGCTTGACAGACATCTATAGTGCACATTGCAGATGGTCATTTTGAAGATATCATACACTTCCTAACAACAGGAACTACCCTAGAAGGATACAACATCCAGCAGAAGATGGAGTTAGTGGTGCACAAGGAAGACTTTTTTGTCATTGCTGAACATTTATACAAAATGGGGTTTGATGAAATATTGCGATGATATGTACCAGAGTTTGAAAGGAGTAGTATCCTCGTGGATGCTCATGGGGGCATCATGGGAGAAAATCATGCAGGGAGAGAAACCGCACAAAAGATTCTATGCACAGGGTTATGGTGACCAACCCTCTATTAGGATTCAAAAGCTTACTGCAAAGCATGTGATGTGTGTCAAAGAACTAGCAAGCCATCATGGAGGGATGAGATATATCTAAATCCACAGATGACGTTACAACCCTTTGAGAAATGGGTGATAGATTTTGTGGGACCCATTCAGCCCCAAGGAAAGAAGACAGGAGCACAGTACATTATCATTGCAACAGAGTATTTGACTCGATGGGCAGAGGCACAGCCTGTGAAGGATTTCATAGGCACGACTTCTGCAAAGTTCCTCTTTGAGTATGTACTGATGCAATTTGGGTGTCCAAAGATTTTGATGAGTGATCACAGTATGAATATTTTGAATGAGATGATCAGTGCACTGATGGAGGAATTTTAGGTATATCACCAGAAGAGCACGCCTTGGCACCCACAGGCTAACGGGATGGTGGAAACATTCAATAAAGTGCTAGAGATTGTGCTGACCAACGTTTGCAATTCTTAGTGAAGTGATTGGGACCTGTGCATACTCGCAGTACTATGGGCTTATCAGACGACATGCAAGAAGTTGACTGGACAAACACCCTTTAGCCTTGTATATGGTGTTGAAGCAGTGATGCCCATGGAATACATTGTGCCTAGTCTACACATAATGGCACTTAAAGGTATGATGGATCACGGAGCCCTGGAAGAGAAGCTTGCACATCTGACTGAGCTTGAAGAAGAAATATTTCTAGCTTAATTTCACCAACAGGTCCAAAAGTAATGCGAAAAAACATTGCATGATCGGCGCATTAAGCTGCACAACTTTAAGGTAAATGACCTAGTTGTGTTATTAGACAACAAGTTTGATAAATTTCCAGAGAAATTCATAATGCACTAGTTAGGGGCCTGATGAGCCCCAGAAATGGGTAACTTTATGGGCTCATTTTTCATATTATTCTCATTTAATCCACCATTATCCATATTTTTATGCATGCTTTTGAATATATTTATGTTAATTGAGTGAATGGGAATAGTCACTTGACCACAAAGTCTAATACGTGCTTGTTGCAGATTTTTGGACATTTTTGGACCAAGATCAGAGATTTATGAGCAGATTGGCAGCCAAATACAAAGAAACAAGGCTGAGGATCTATAGGAGAGGTGTTTCCTGCACTAAATGACCCGTTCCTCGAGTTCTACACTATCTACTTGGAGTTCAACAACCCACCAAAGATGATTTCAAGGGGCAGCCGAGCAGGTCTAGTGAAGTGGTTGATTAACTGCAGTTTTGGGAAACCAAGCTCCTAAAGTTAAGGAGGACTGTTGGGTGTCCTCATTTGCATAAGTAGGAAGGTTTCAAGTCTTAGTAGTTTATCCAATTGATAGTCTATTTTCACACTTTAGTGCAGCCCTGTATCAACACATTTTTGAGTTCTTCTTGCAAACAGTTTTTGTGATGTAACTATTATTTTTTTATCAATGAAGATGAATCCCGCTTTGCACCAACTCTGAGCTTTCTTAGGAGGCTATAGCTCTTGGGGTTGGGTCCAACCCTAGTGCCCAATACCTCCTTTGTGTACTTTTATGTGTTTTTCTTGCATTCATAGAATAATTTCTGTTATTTAGGTTAAAATCTTGCTTTGTTACTTAGGTTGCTTTTCATGATTAAGATAGTTGTTCTTGCTTCAGGTTGATTTGATATTTTGGTAATAGAAAAGATCCATAAAAAATGTTATCAAGTATTCCTTGATCTCAGTTCTCCCTCCTTGGGACCATGAACTGAGACCAAGGCACGCTTGCTGCCACAAAAAAAATTGTTTTTGCCTTCCAATGCAATTGCTAGTGTTAGATTTTAAGTTGGAAAAGTTGATATCAGTTGTGTTTTCATTTTTATATCTATTCTTGCTCAGTTTCCATATATTTCTTGCATGATTTCCTATCTATAAACTTTTGTTCATCGTGTTTCTGGTTTTTAGGTCAGATTAGGTCAAAATAGATAAATCTCTATTTTTTAGTCTTTACTTGGATCAGTTTTGGAAAGTAGTGTGCAGAAAAATTGTAAGACACCCCAGCCTATCCTTCCTCCATCATACAACCTACTCTAGTCCTTAGCTCAATATTTCTTTCCCTCATTCGCAACACCTTCCCAACTCACCCTAATTTTTACATTTTTGTGCAACATTGCTTCCTTCATCCTTAAACAGATCCAACCATCTTCATCACTCCTGAGCTTCATCTACTAGATCCTAGACCCCTTAACATCCTTATCCATCATTCATTTCCACTTTCCCACTTTTTTTCCACCATCAACCCTCTAAAAACCACTTTCGGCCTATTCCTGTAGAACTTCATGTGGAATTTCCGTAGATCCCCTGCAACCTCCTGTAGAAGTTCACACAAGCGATATTTCGAGATATGAGCATGGTGGAAATCTCCAGAAGGATGCTAGGGACCCCTTAGTTCCTCTTCTCACCTTCCCAACCTCCTGAAAATGCCCACTCCATTTCCTTTAGGTAATAAAACTCTACACAGTCAAAAATAGTTAAGGCACATGCATAATAATTCTGCATAAAATTACTCAAAAATACAAAAAGATGATCTTTCCATATTTTCCTTCAGAAGTAGCTTAAACACGTGCATTTTACCTTTTCAATAGTTAATGGCATCCATTTCAATAGCTTTCATCTCTTTTCTTGCACAAGTAGGGTTAATCGGTAAAACTAGGGTTTGTTAGGGTTTGCATTTCCTTTCAGTTTTCATCTTCTTTCTGCAAGTAGACTAGCCTCTTTTGAGTTAGCTTTCAGCCATCACAGTTAAAGGCTTCTTCTAAGAATTCATATAAGTTGGCTTAATCTCCTAGCGAACTTGCACCAGTTGATCAAGTGACAACCTACAGGAAGAGCTAGTACTTGTGCATATAGCACCGTCGCTTCCAAGTTTGTTACGAGCTACCGGCTTGATAAAAGTAAAGTAGGGAGTCCCAGGAGTTGCAGCATCATTGCTGCAATACTGGAGCTCACCATATTTTTGGCATCGTTATCAGGGAAGCGTCAGATTATTTGTGATTACTGATTTTCTTCTATTTTCTATTGCAACATTCTGCTAAGTAGTTTATTTCAGCAAGAGTAGAGTAGTTGTTTCATTTCCATTTTCATTTCAGCAAGTGTAGATTAGACATTTCCTACTTTCATTTCAATTATGCAAGTGTAGATTACCATTTCAATTCTGTAAGCGTAGATTAGCATTTCAATTCTGCAATTTCATTTCAGCAACATAAATTAGTCATTTCTTTCTTTCCCTTCAATACTGCAATTTTCATTTCAACAAGGTTTATTTTAGTTAGTTGCAATTTGTTGTTCAATCAATTTCAGTTTTGCAAGTACAAGCAGAGGAAAAAAAAAAAAATCAACCAAAAGGATTTCCTTTCATGCCTCGTAGGAATAGACACAATTCAGGAAAATTCCTACCCAACACCCCCAACACAGCACTAAATCACCCTTCTCTCTGCTTCGGTGGTAGTGATCCAGAAGAACCTATAGGTGAACCTCCAGAGATATATGAAGATTCTATAACAGAATAAGAGCAAGAAAACATTCCTCCTGAGACCATGGCTGAACACAAAAATGGTATAGGAAATGAGGAGAGAATAGAAGGCACCTTTCCCATCCGAGAGACCAATGGGGACACAAAAATGAAAAACACAAGTCCCTCAACCTTACCTCACTTCCATGAATTGACTACTGAAGACCATGATACCTTCTTGTTTTAGTTTACTGTACTTTGTCAAACTTATGACTATGCAAAAGATGACAAAATGTTGAAACTCTTTCCTTCTACCCTGAAGGATGCAACACTGCGCTGGTTCATGGGGCTATCTGGAAACAATATCACAACTTGGGCTCAAATGCAGCAAGCCTTTAACAACAAATACTGGGATTACTGTAGGTCAAAGGAAACAAAGGGAGAAATCTTTCAGATGACCATGGGAAGTGATGAATCTTTAGAAGACTATGAAGAAAGGCTCCAACTCATTTATAAAAGGGCCAGGTGCACACTTGATCCTGAATCTTTGAATCTGGTTCTGCTCCGAGGAGTCCCTGAACACCTTCTAGATACCCTCCATTTGCTGGCTAGAGGAGACATCTACCAGCTACCTTATGATGAAATAAAGACTATGTTTAGAAACCATTCTGGGGTAGCCCCAAAAAGAGGTGGGGGAAGTCAACCTTTAGTCAGTTCCCACTTATCCAAAAACAAGTTTGCAAATCCGATGGAAGACCTAAAAAGTGAGATGAGACAAACCATTGCCATGCAAATGGATACCTTTTGAATCCAACAGAAGCAAGAGGAAGCTGAGAAGGCTTTGGCCATCTTTCGTCCCAGATGCACTAGAAAGCATCCTAGGAAAGAGTGTCCATTACACTTCGTAGAGGTGTGTTTGTTTGTGAGGCAGACCACCCTACAAATGAGTGCCCATCCTTACCCAGATTTAAAGCTATGTACCAAGCGGCTAAAGGAGCCAATGAACCACTCTAATTTATGAACCAAAGGAGGCTACATGGACCCAGACCTTAATAGCAGGGAATGCAAGGGACATCCCAAAATTATTACAACCCCAAACAATCCAGTCACATACCTTTCTGGGGCCCCCCTCCTCATCCTTCCTAGTCCACACCCCCTCCTTGGTGATATCCATCTCAATACCATACTCAACGTGCTTCTCATTCGTTTCATTCTCATGTTTAGCCACAACCTTAGTGGAATTCACCTCATCAGGCATGGTGGCCCTAATACAACTCTCTTACCACTCTTTTGCCTCCACCACCTACTCAACCACAACCATTACCTCCTGCTTCTCCAAGACAACCCCAGATACCTGCTCAACCGAACTCGAACCCCAATAATAGACAGGCCCAGCAGGTATATACTAGGGAGACAACATGCCCTACCTATGCTGTGGAGATTCAAGAGATCAACCTACGATCTGGGAAGGTCCTCCCAGATATCCAACCTCCTCCTAAGGAGGATGACGAAGAAAAATAGGAAAGTGAACCCAAAGCCATTCCACCCTTTCCTAAGAGACTAACTGGAACCGTGCAACCAAACCCAAAAGAGACTGAACTTCTGGGAGAACTTAAATAGTTATGTGTAAAAATACCACTTCTCCAGGCCATAAAAGATGTACCAATCTACAACAAATTTATCAAAGAGAAGTGCTTCAAGCACCTAGGCAGGCACAAGAGAGATGCCCCAAATATCAATGTCAGTGGACAACTATCTGATGTTGGGACAAGTAATCTGTCAAAAATATCTGGACCTTGGGAGTCCTGTAGTCGATGTTCACATCAATGGCACCATAATCCCGCACACCTTGATTTCTCTAGGGGTTTCCATTAATATAATGACCAGGGACACTATACTCAAACTCAACCTTCAAAGTTCCCTAAGAAAGACCTCAACAGTACTGTAATTGGCAAACCACTCCAAAGATGTCATGGTCCCCATTGGTTCTTGGGAGTACCCTGCTGACTTCTTGGTCCTTCAGCCAAAGGGAAAACTCACTAGGTACCCCCTCATCTTGGGAAGGCCTTGGTTAGCTACCACAGATGCTTACATCAGTTATCAAGCTAGGAGCATGACTATTAAGAATGGGCATATGTCCAAATAGCTAGTCCTATATCCTCTTGCCCAACCTCTGCTAGAACATGACTTACCTCTCTGGTTGGAAGAGGGAGATGAGGATGAAGTCCACTCTACACCATTGTGAATAGTGGAAGCCACCAGGGGAGGTCCTGAAGCCGAGGATGATCTTATTGAGAATTTGATTCAAAATCCACCTACCAGTGTGCTGCCCTTAGAAGAGTTGGTAGAAGAAACCCAAGCCAGTGCTTCAGTGGATCTCTATGTGGCTTATCCGACCTCTCTTTGAGTTAAGAATGTGGAATTTGGCCCTGAAAGAACCTTGAAGATCAACTCATCCCTATCCCCCTCTCAGGAGAAAGAGTTGTATAGCTTATTGAACAACCATTTGGATGCTCTTTCTTGGAGCTATAAGGAGATGAAAGGAGTCCACCCTTCAGTCTGTACCCATCACATTTACATTAAATAGGATTGTAAACCAGTCAAGTAGCCTCAAAGGAGGATGAATCCATCCCTTAAGGATATTGTCAAAGAAGAATTGAAAAAGTTGCTGGATGTGGGATTCATCTACCCCATCTCTGACAACGAGTGGGTTTCTCCTTTGGTGCTTGTGCCCAAGAAAAACGGGAAGTGGAGAATCTATGTAAACTATCGAGAACTTAACAAAGCTACTAAGACGGACCATTTCCCTTTGAATTTCATAGATCAAGTGTTAGATGGCTTGGTAGGGAAGAAGTTATTTTCCTTCCTAGATGGGTTTAGCGGGTATAATCAGATCCAAATCAGCCCAAAATACAAAGATAAGACACTTTCACTTGTCCATGGGGTACCTTTGCCTACCAGGTCCTTCCCTTTGGGTTATGCAATGCTCTTGCCACTTTCCAAAGAGCAGTACTAAGTATTTTCGTTGAGCTAGTTCATGATTCAATGGAAACCTATATAGATGACTTTACCCCTTATGGTTCTAACTTCCAAGAAGCTCTGACTAACCTGAGGAAAGTTTTAGCCAAGTGTATTGAAATGAACCTATCCCTCAGTCTTGATAAATGTGAATTCCTAATGACTGAAGGGACTGTGCTAGGTCATACAATTTCTCACCAAGGTTTACAAGTGGATCCCAACAAGATTGCTATCATCCAAAGGGTCCCGCCTCCTCAAAGAGTAAGAGATGTTCAGAGTTTTCTAGGCTTAGCAAGATATTATAGAAGATTCATTAAAGATTTCAGTAAGCTAGCCTCTCCATTATTTGGTTTTTTGGGAAATGATGCTGATATGGACTGACAATTTTCAAGAGGCTTTGGATGCTTTGAAAGGTAAGCTAATAACTACCCCAATCTTGAGAGCTCCAAACTGGGCCCTACCTTTCCACATTCATACAGATGCCTCGAACCAAGCCATAGGAGTAGCCTTAGGACAAGTTGAAGAGAAGCTACCATATGCCATATATTTTGTCAGTAAAAACCTATCCAAGGTAGAGTTAAACTATACTGTAACTAAGAAAGAGCTCATGGCTGTAGTCCATTCCCTAAACAAGTTCAGAAACTACATCACTAGCTATCAAACATTCATGCATATTGATCATGCTGCAATTAGGTATTTAATGAATAAACCTGATGTAAAAAATCATATCATTAGATAGTTACTTTTATTACATCAATTTGATTTGACCATTGTTGATAAGCCAAGTAAGGAAAATGTTGTTGTTGATTTTCTATCTAGACTAGATTTGCCTACATGTGAAGAAGGGATGGTGGATGATCAAATGCTAGATGAACACCTATTTGTTATTTCAGTACTCTCTCCATGGTTTGTTGATATAGTAAATTAATTGGTTTCAACTCAGTTCCCGCCATACCTGTCCTCAAAAGAGAAGAGCAAAATCGTGAGAAAAAGTGCCCCATTCATTTGGACTGGGGGAAATCTTTTTAAACTTGGCCCATATCAGATTTTGAGGTGGTGTGTCAGGGAGGAGGAAGTTTTTGACATCCTCCTAAATTGTCATGATGGGCCTTGTGGAGGCCACTTTGCAACAAAAATAACCACCTTAAAAATTCTACAGGTAGGGTCTATTGGTCCACTCTTCATCAAGATGTCAGAAGATACATCAGCCAATATGATAGATGTCGGATGATGGGGAAACCTACTCCAAAGGATGAGATGCCCTTGCAGCCTCAGGTGGATTTCGACCCATTTGAGAAGTGGGGCATGGAATTTGTGGGCCCTATCAACCCTCCTTCAAAACAGAAGTCCTACATCATTGTGTGCACAGACTACCTGACAAAGTGGGTAGAAACAAAAGGCAATCAAAGAAACAACAGAATAAAAAGTAGTTGAGTATTCTACAACTTTGGTTACCCAAGAGAATTAGTCATAGATCAAGGAAGTTAGTTTACCTCTAACCTGATTGAATACTTGCTCACTCATCACAAGATTAAGCACAGAAATTCCACCCCTTATCATCTGCAAGGAAATGGACAGGTGGAAGTTACTAATAGGGCTTTGGAAGGGATTTTGACTAAGGTAGTGAGTAGCAACAAGAAAGATTGGGTAGATCACTTGGTTGAGGCCACCTAGGCCTATAACACTACTTGGAAAACTACAACAAGTTTCACACTCTATGAGCTGGTCTACGGGAAGAAGGCTTTGTTGTCCATAGAATTTGAATATAACACATTGAGGTTGGAAGTTCAGCTGGACCTAGGTCTCAACCATGCACAACAAGAAAGATTTACTTCAGCTGAATGGATTATATGAACAGAGAATGTTTTCCCTTCTCCACTCAGAGGTAGTCCAAGTTCAAAGAAAGATATGACATGACTTGCACCTCAAAGAAAAGCAATTTCAGCCAGGAGATTGGGCACTGTTATATGATTCAAGATACAAGGATTTCAAGCGAAAGCTGAGGACAAGATGGCTGGGACCATATACAGTGGAGAAATGCAATGATAATGGTTCAGTCCTTATCAGGACCATTGACGAAGAAGCCATCCCCATTCTCATCACTGAGCATCGATTTAAAATCTACAGGAAGCCCCTTTATAAGTAGGAGTTCATTGAAACTCTGGGTAAATCAGTGCTGGTAGTGGAGCAGGTCCCTGTCTCCACTCCACCCATGCCTTGAGCAAAAAAAAAAAAAAAAGGAATAAAATATCCTTGGGTGAAAACCTCTTGGAAGCACCCAGGGAAAGCAGTGAGGGTGAAAACCTCCTAGAGGCACCCGAGCTGTCTTAGTCTAAAAAAAAAAAGAAAAAGAAAAAGAAGAAAATATATAAATGAAACTATTTTTTGTTGAATAAATTGGAGGTTGCAAGAAGGACAATATAGGTTTTAGGAGGATCGCACAAGACAAATACAGAGGACATGACCAGGCTACATGCATCCCTCACAATCCATTCCTCCATGACCATTACCCTTCCCCAAGATTTGGTCTCATTCGGTCTGAAATTTCACCTCCTACAGGAAACTTTGTATCTTCTACAAGAGGATCCTGTAGAATCTACAAAAAAGCCAAAATCGATCTTAGAAGAGGACCCAAGGGTTGGGAATCTATCTATGAGGCTTGTCAACCTCCCTGCTTCCATCCATCACTACATGTCACCCATTTTCCATCCCTATACACCTCCATTGCACTCGTTTGTATGTCCCTGCATAGTCACACATAGAAATCCCATTTCCTTCATGCTCTAAACAAAAAATTTAATGACAAATCAAAGCAGCAGTTTTTTTCTTTCACCATACCTGATACGGTCCATCTAGATTGCTTATCAGCCAAGAACCTCATCAGCAGTTGTAGCCCTACCCATTTTAGCTTGAATTTTAGGAGAAGCAACTACAAGAAATCCTAGAGGATTCCTGTAGCAGCTGATCCCTCTGAAAGACATACTCCAAAGATAGGGACAACGAAGTATGGCATATGAAATGTGCATGGAGCTCTATTTGAATGTGTGAACATTAGTAATAGCCTGAGGTTGGGCATGCAGAGCACAAGCAGCAACAACAATGA
Organism: Pinus taeda; assembly: GCA_000404065.3. Lineage (NCBI taxonomy): Eukaryota > Viridiplantae > Streptophyta > Pinopsida > Pinales > Pinaceae > Pinus > Pinus taeda. The sequence goes on along the minus strand of APFE030502912.1, from coordinate 210,586 downwards.
AGAAATGGGTTCCAAAATTTGAAATATGCATAACACAGTCGCGACTGCATAGGTAAGTGCCTAAACCTATTCCTCAATTACACGAATCATATTTCAAGGTTGCGTGACTATGGGAATGGTTCGGATTAAATGGAATAAGTGGCCAGTTAACTCGCCACCCTCGGTCAATTACACATCCTCGTGAAATCCAAACGAGGCCCATCAAATTCAAAACTATCGATCAGATACACAGCTAGCACGTGTGGAATGTCCATTCAGGAAGAAATATTTGGGACTGGTAGTTGGTGGTGGCAGATAACGAGAGGAAGGAAGGTGATTGCGGTCAGAAAACATGTAGAAAATTTATGACCATGACGTAGGATCAACAGTTCGGTCCGGCCACCTCATCTCCTCACCATGAATCACGCCCGTAGTTAAAAGATAGCTCAGTTGAAACATTCACCACCCTTTGTTCATTCTGCACTCACAACATTCTCAACTGGAGTATGCATCTACCACTTCCAAAGAAACTAACCAGTCATCCTCCACTATTTTTCTTCCTATTTTTTGAAAAGATCCCGCCCATCAAGCTCTATAAGAAGTGCAGTTTCATTCTACATGAGCCGGGAGATTTCTACAGGAAGGGTTCGATAGGAAAAAAGAGAACAACTCTGCAGAAAAAAACCAGCGATTTTCGTTGAAATTCAAGCTCAAAATGAGGTAGGCTCGGGAAAACTTCTCTGTGCATGATTTGTTTGAGTAAGGTGGTGAATTGAACTCAGCCGTAGATTGAAAATAATAGTGAAAGTTTTCCTGTGCATTGAAAAAAGTGGAAGTCTACCCGCATATGTTATGCTTCTTAACCTGTAAAAGATACCCAAATACAAAATATGCGAAGAAAAAAGACCGAGAACACAAAATGGCAATGACTTTATTATTCAGAGAGAAATGTTCACTTGCCTCTTCGAGGGGGCAACCTCCAATAGAGCAGAGCTCGATTACAAAAATAAGACACGATTCTCCTCGCAGGGAGTCACTATCCTTTATATATGACTCCTACGAGTAATACCACGGGTCAATACCGCTTATTACTAATACCATCTATCTAATACTACGGCCCATTTGCAACTAACTGTGGTTCCTTTATTAATTGCGGATTAACCACTTACAATTATTAATATGGGATTTATTGACTCTTAACTATGACGTGGTTCCATTACATAGATAAGGGGGTTAGGGTGGGACCCTAACATGCCCACCCCCTTAAGACTAGCCTTGTCCTCAAGGCTGAAGCTGCGGAAACTGCTGCAGAATAGTGGCTGGCTCCCAAGTTGCATCTTCTGGAGAGGTTTCTTTCCATTTGACTAGGACTTCCTTAATCATGCGGCCGCGCAGTTGCTTGACTCGTGTGTCGAGGACCTGTTCCGGTTGAAGCCAGATGGATCCTTCTTCGTCCAATTCCGGTAGTGTCATGCGGAAAGAGTTATTTTTGCGGACAAACCTAACCTCCCTAGTAGTCTAAGACTCTCTAGTGACAAACAAACCAAACAAGAGCAATCCTTCTCTAAACACACATTATTCTATGAGAGATCAAGTGTTTTCCGATCTTACCTTAGGTCCAACGCTTGTTGTAGCAGTCCAGCCTTGCTGATCCAGATGAGCTCCTCCTTCACTTTAAGACCTGCATACACTACCAAAGCAAACGATTACATAACACCTGAATATTTCATAAAACAAAGCATATTCATCACATAGACCAAGGAGTACATGAAATAATTCATTAACAACAAATCATTGAGAAGAATGGACTTATTTGTATTAAGGAAACAAAAAAGGAACCATTACAACCTGAGCCTTGGTGTTGTGCAAGCTCCTCCCAGGGTCCAACAAGAGATTTCCTCTACTTTGACAAGCTCACCCACTCCCAATATGGCAACAAGGAAGGATAGTGATCTCTCCTCACAAGTCAACAATGGAAGTCCTAATTCCAGCAACATTTACCCTTAACCTCCCCTCCTCTGGCCCAAGGCCTGTATTTATAGTATTCTAGAGGAAGTTAATCAGTTCCAACATCAATGGGATACTCCCTCTTTTGGATGGGGTAGCTCCTCTCTTGATGGGATAAGTTCCTCTATCATAGGGATGCATGAACCATCTGGAGGCGCTCAATACACGTCAAACACTCTTCTAGAAGGCTCTAGAAGTGACCACAAGTAATTTTTTAGAGATGAAACTCGCGCCTTTTGACCTTTACAGGGGTACGCACCCAAGCTTTAGCTTACAGAGCATACAAGTACGCAGGTACAGTGTGTTTGGAATGCGTACACGCAGTCAAGGTAGAGAGAACCTGCGTACCCAGAGATAAACATGTTTTTAAAGTGACTTTCTCTCTTTTTGAAGTTTGACATGAAGAGCAAAGATTTGAGGCTTGACAAGGTTGACAATATGGCTATTGATGGAGCCATATTAACTGCAAATAGCCATGGTGACAAATTTCAGTGTAATAGATTGCCCCCTAAAAGTGCGAAGCCTGTAATAGATAAGGGTTTTATATCATCTAGGAAGGGTGAAGTACTTTATCATTTCGAGGATTATCTCGTGGAGAGCCTGGTCAGAACCTGCAATTTTTAACACAAAATACATGTATAAGATTATATCATCGCTGAGGTAGGCATTCCCATACTCAGATCAAAACTTTAACTAACAGACTAACTATTCTGATATAGGAATGATCTCATAATACATCATAATCATAGACTCGTGTAGACATAGTATGGATGCAGCCATCTGTTTATAATTGGTCTACAATATAATGAATACAAAACTCTTCGCAGCCTGGATGGTGGA
>APFE030502912.1:155007-191262 GCA_000404065.3 Pinus taeda | reverse complement strand
GTTGGCTTTGGTGTAAGCACGTATGTATGCAGGTTTGGTTCATTGTAGTAGCGTATACAATTTGAGCTATGATATTTGAAGTCACAGGTGGTTCTAGTTGTTGATGGGTTCTGATGACAGTTTAAAGGTGTCAGTATTATGCATATCCTGTTTGGTTGATTGTGTTTAGCTTCAGTATTGATGGATGAGAACTAATATTGGATTAGGATCATAGTGACTCATATTTATGTGATCTGATGGACTAGATCTGGGTGCTAACACATATATTATCCTTGTATATGTATTGTCTTGGTGTTTGGTTGATTCAAAAGATTGATTGATTCTAAATTAGATTGGGTGATTCATATGTACTTGATGATTATTTGATGTTATCGGGCCCAGTATGAAAATTGGATGAAACGTGGCCTTTCAGATTATGTGTATCTAGTATGAAAATTAATGAAACTTGGTACCCGAAGAAGAGAAGATTGTAGGCCGGCACCTACGTACTAGTATCTTAGCTAGTACAAGAGCTAAGGGGGTGGTAGCTCCCTTCTAGTAGCAGTTGAAATCTTTGGAGCATTGTAGCAGGTAGCAGCCTGCGTACTAGTAAATGGATCGGCTAGTACAAGAACTATGGGAGTTGTATCTCTCTGCAGGTAGAAGCTTGCGTACTGGTATAAGACTGCACCAGTACAGAAATATTGTAAAAGGATTTTCTTATTAAGAAGAAGATTGAGATGACTTGCAGCAGGTGGTTTTCACCCACATTGGGTTTCCACCTTATATCATGGTGTTCATGTGTGTGACTTATGTGTGATGATCTGTTCTATTTTACTGCACCTGTTTACTGTTAATATGGTTGATAATGTTCTAATGCCCTCATTAAGGATCATCTAACTGAATCATAAGAAGTTGTGGAAGTAGCATATATGAATCTGAATATGGAAATGAAAAAGTTTTATTGATGTGATAATACTGATTCAACCCCCCCTCTCAGTATTATTTCCAACATTCTATGTATAAGTGCCCTGTCATTATTCCTTCTGGAATAGATAATCCACCATATATCCACTTTCTATCATGTCAGGGTTCTAATGTTGGGCAAGTTTCAAAATAGGATGTTGTCATATCTACCATAGGAGGTCATAATATAGTGGTTCTAAGTGCCTTAGATGTTGTTATGCTTAGACAAGATATAGTGTCCTCATATTGTTGTAACTAATGCTCATAATAGCATACAAATGAGCATAATAGCATTGGGAAAAGCACTCAAGATGTTGTTTTCATCTCGTCAATGAAGCACCTCTTTGCTACTGAAAACCACCTCTTCACAATGCCCTTTTGTTGGTATCTTTGTTGTAGTGTCTTTCATGCCAGCATCCTCCAACAGCTGTTGAAAATGCTAACATATGTCCTAAAAAGTGCATCGTCTTGCTATTTAGGGTTATATATCTTTACTTGAAACCTTTGAATCATGCGATATTCATACCATGAACATCTCAGGCCATTGAAATCGGCTGCAGTAAAATTGGTTCCCAGGACATAGTTCCCTCAAGTATTACATCATGACCTTCTTTCAAGGTGGTGACCAAAAAATATGTTGTTGCACTAGTGGACACTTATGCGCTAGTTTAGAAGTTTCCAACAAATCATCATGCCCATAATAATTCAAAGCTTGATAGACAACATATTTCTTCTTGAATGCATCTACCTCTATTACCACTGCATTTCTTGACCAGAATAGCCTTTAAGAATATCTTTGACTACAATACTTTTTTCCAAGACCCATTCCACCCCTAGTGAGAAGAAGTACAAATCTTCTCACTATGGGCATCCAATAACACTACTACATTCATCTTAATAGTAATCCTTTAATGATTCACAATGGATTTCATTATGTCCAACAGAGTAGAAAATCACATATATATCTTGAGTCTTTATAGCCAATTTAAAACATTGTTTTTTTTTAACAATATTGAACTAGTTCAAGAAAGCAACTTTTAGAATGCTTGATAACCATAATCCCCCAATATTGATTATTTGGAACTTTGCTTAACATTCTAAAATAAAGTTGACCATAAAAGCTAAACAGAAATAATGCATATTTTTATAAAGGATTTTACCCAGTGGCAAAAAATATGACAGACCAGAGCTTCTGTGAATTGCAATTACCATGTAGAACCTGCTCAATAATATATTTAAAAGGCTCTCAATGAAATGCAAAGTAGCTAAGAATGCAGTTGTCTAACTCATGTAGAAGGTTAGCATAAAGTAGTTGGATCTCCTCTTTAGTACAAATACTAGAAAGATATGCATAGAGAATGTTAGGATATTACAACACATAGGAAATAGTTAAGTATAACTTGGTCTAGTATAGAGTTAGGTAAAGTGTGTTTCTTTACTATGTACTTTTTTGTAACCTTACATCTGACGGTCACAGATATGTAGTGATCCGACGGTTCATTCTCTCCTCAGTATTATCGACACTTGATCAGTGGCTTAACACCCGATTGGTCCATGATCTCTATTTTAAAGAGCATGAGGGTCATTTGTAGGTTAACTGTTCATGAGAGAATCTTTATGTAAATTTTCATTCTTTTATTAATAAATTGCCTGAAGTGGTCGCGTTGGCTCAGGCCGTGGATTGTTTCCCTCTTTGAGGGTTTTAACCACGTCAAAAATACTGGTGTATGGATCTGTGATATATTTGTGAGTGGTGTCCTTTGGTGTTCTATCTGAGGAACTTACCCTGTAAATTCCTACATGGTATCAGAGCTATTTGAGGGCCGCGTCCATTGGAGATCCAAATCTGAAGCTGGTAGAATTGCATTCGTCTGTCGTTTCTTAGATATGCTATTCCTAACTGCTTTCGGGTCGAGAGGACTACTCTGTTGTGTTAGGAGCATCTGTTCCATTGAGGAACCCCTTTTCTTTCATGCGAAAAGGTTTCTGGTAGCCCTAGCTACGTCATTTTTAAGATCTGGAGGTATACAATGTTTATTTGCAGTTTCTAGTTATTTTCTCTCTGTTTATTATTACGGTTTATTTAGCTTCTTTTTTTACCGGATCTATACCTTTCATTTCTGCATATGCTCTTTGCCATGCGACTCTATGCGATCTGGGCAAATCAGAAATAGAGAGGAAGGATTTTTCTCATGCGTATGCTCTTTTCCGCTGTGCCTTAGTGTGATCTCGGAAAATCAGAAACATTGAGGAAAATATTTAGTTTCCAGGTAAATCTAACTTCAAGCCACAAGGGTTTGTTTTTTTTTTGTATGTCTGTGTTGGGTTTTGTGTTTTTTTTTTGTAGGGAAAAAGAGCTTTCTCAAGCAAGCACGCAACCCAAAGCTTCAGTGATCAAAAAAGCAAAGCCCCCTCTCTCTCTCTCTCTCTCAAACTTTTAGTCTAGCTCACTTGGTTCAAAGCTAATTTAAGAGAGTAGAGGTCTTGGGTTCAAATCTCTTTTTTGTTGAAAAATGAGCGTTTTTTTCATTTCCGCACATTCCCGCACTTTGCCCGCGCCTTCATCAACTTTTTTTAAAAAAGGTCATAACTTCTTCATCTGGAAGCCGTTTTCAGAACCGTTTTTTTTGAACCAGCCTAATTTTTCGAGCTCTTTCCATTGGAACACTTAGTTTCAGCATATATAGCTTCATTTTCTGTCAAAATGGAAAGTTCATGCCAAGTTATCCTTGACAGCACCAACTACTTCCAATGGTGGTCCTACATTGTGGATTTACTTAGAAGTAAAGGTCTTTACCGAATAGCCACAAGCGAAGAAACTAAGCCAAAAGATGAAGAGAAAGCAGCCAAATGGGAAAATAGGCAAAATCAAGCACGTGGGTTGATAGGGATGTCTATCTCTCCCGATCTTAGATTCCATATTCCTGAACTTGATACTCCTGATAAAGCAATGGAGCAGCTTACTAAAGTTTTTGGAATAAAAAATGAACTTAGAGCCCATCAGCTTGAAAATGAGTTGCTTACATTAAACCCCAATTATTTTTCTTGCATTGAAGATTTCTTGTCCAAGTTCAAGACCATTAGACTTCTCTTGGAAGGTGTTAAAGTTAAGAAAGAAGACAATGCCCTTACCTATTGCATTCTTACTAAGTTGGGACCAGCCTACTCTATGTTTGTTTCCACCTTCCATTCTACAAGAGAAGCCTTCATTTCTCAAGGACATGACTACAAGCCCCCTTCCTTTGATGCTTTTTATGATTCTTTAATGAGAGAACAAGAAAAACTCTTACACCTTGGTCTTCTTAATCTTGGAAACTCTTCTAAGAAAGTGTTAATCGCCCAGCAGCAACCAAACTCAAAGAATCCTAAGAAGTCATATCCTAAAAAGAATGGTCCTAAACCAAACAAGGGTCCTAAGCAATTTCAGCCTCAAAATGAAAAATCATTCACCAGAATGATAAGGCAAATAAAAACAAAGGGAAGAAGACTGATAGACATTGCCACTTTTGTAATCGAGATGGCCACTTAGAATCCAAATGCTTTAAGAAGATGGAAGCCTTGGAAGCAGCAATGAAGAAGCATAACATCCTTTTGGAGCACTCTTCAACTTCAACTTCATCTTCAGGAATGGCACTTTCTGCATGTGGTTGTCAAGCATATCAGTCTGGCTATGCACTAAATGTATCTTCTTCCTCTCATTCTCATGAGTGGCTCATTGATTCTGGAGCTTCTTATCACATGGCGAAAAACAAAGCCATGTTTTCTTCTTTAAATGATTGTAACACCAAAAATATATATGTTGGTGATGATAGATCTCTTAGTGTTGTAGGGACTGGAACTGTTCATATAGACAATGGTCAATTTAATGATGTATTATGTGTACTAACCTTATCCTGCAACCTTCTATCTCTATATCAGATAACTCATTCAGGTGAAGGTAAAATCATTGAATTTTCACCTCACAATGTTGTAATTAAGGACCTAAAGGATCCTAGATAGATTTTAGCTGCTGGAATTGCTGATGATTCTACAAGGTTGTATAAGTTTCACAACTTTGGGTCATCAAATCTTCCCTTGGTATTTGTTGCTCATAATGATGAAGTGAGCAAACCTTGGCATGAGCGATTTTGTCACTTAAACTATCACTCCCTTTAGAATCTATGTAAAGAAAATATGGTGATAGGTCTTCCAATGGTATCTTATAGAGATGGTGTTTGTTCCGGATGTGTACTCGAAAAACATCATCAAGACAGTTTTGAAAATCGTGCCTCTTGGTATGCCTCAGCCCCTTTACAACTTGTGCATAGTGATTCATGTGGTCCACTTCCAGTTGTTTCCTTCTCTGGCTACAATTATTTCTTAACTTTCATTGATGATTTCTCCAGACGCACTTGGGTATACTTCTTAAAACTCAAGAGTGAAGTATTTAACAAATTCTTGGCCTTTAAGGCCTTTGTTGAAAAACAATCTGGACATCAAATTCTTAAGCTAAGATCAGATAATGGTGGAGAATATGTTAAAAACGACTTCATCAACTTTTGCACTGAGCATGGAATCCAAATGCAACATACTGTTCCATATACTCCACAACAAAATGGTGTAGCTGAAAGGAAGAATCGCACCTTAAAGGAAATGGCTAATTGTATGCTTCAATCTAAAGGACTTAGTCTTAATTATTGGGCAAAAGCAATTAACTGTGCAAATTACATAATAAATCGCACTCCTACTAAAGTTTTAAAGAATATCACTCCTGAAGAAGCATGGAGCTCAATTAAACGAGATGTGAGTCACTTTCGTGTTTTTGGAAGTGAAGCATGGGCCCATATTCCAGATGAGAAACATAAAGCTTTAGAACCTAAGAGTGAAAAATGTATTTTTGTTGGATATTTTGAAGATGTCAAAGGATATAGACTTATTCCATGTAAGTCCAAAAAATTTTATCATTAGAAGTGATGTAAAGATTGATGAAAATATATCGGCCCACGAGCCTAGTTCAGCAAATGTTCCACCTCTCTCTATCTCTTCTACTTTTGAACATATTTCTTCTTCAGATGATGAAAGTGAGGATGACAATCCTCCCCCACCTTCTCAGGATCCTCCTCAGCTCCTTCACTTCCAAAATGGGTCCGTGCTACTCGGGATGCAGCAGGTGATCTTGTCGGTGATCCTACAGATCAGCGTCGTACACGTTCTCAGTTTGAAAGAGCCTCTTCTTTACTGGCTCAAGTCTCAGAAAATTATGATCCTGACACCTTTGCAGAAGCTTCAGGCCATCCAGATTGGGAAGCAGCTATGAATGAAGAATATCGCTCATTATTGGCAAACGATACATGGGATCTTGTTCCTCTACCAAAGGGACGAAAACTTGTTAGATGCAAATGGGTTTACAGAAACAAGTATGGACCAGATGGGAAAGTTGATAAACATAAAGCTCGTCTTGTTGCTAAGGGATTTTCACAAGTTGAAGGCATTGACTATACTGAAACCTTCTCCCCTGTTGCCAAAATGAACTCTGTCCGCCTTGTTCTTTCCCTTGCTGCCTCTTTCAAATGGGAAGTCCATCAGATGGATGTTAAATCCGCCTTCTTGCATGGGGACTTGCATGAAGAAATCTATATGGAACAACCTATTGGGTTTATACAAATAGACTCCAGCCTTGTATGTCGGCTTAAGAAATCCCTTTATGGTCTCAAGCAAGCTCCTCGGGCTTGGTATGCCAAAATGGATAGCTTTCTTTTAGAATCTGGCTTTTCTAGGTGTCATTCTGACAATACTGTCTACACCAAGAAAGTGGGCAAGTCTCTTATCATTCTTGTTCTTTATGTTGATGATCTTATCCTCACTGGTAGTGATCCCAACCTTATCAACCATGTGAAGTCCAGCCTTAAAAAGAAGTTTGAAATGACAGACTTAGGACACTTAAATTATTTTCTCGGTCTTCAAGTCTTGCAATCCAAGGAAGGTATTTTCCTCTCCCAATCCAAGTATGCCTATGATCTTCTACGCCATTTTCACATGGAATATTGTAAGCCAGCTCCTTCTCCCTTTCAGTCTGGAGTCAAACTTTCAGTCACTTGTACTTCCCTAGAAGTTGATGCTACCTTATACCATCAACTTGTAAGGAAACTTTTGTATCTAACCCATACACGTCCTGACCTTTCCTTTGTTGTTGGCCTTGTTGCTTGGTTTATGCAAACCCCACATGAAAGTCGTTGGAAAGCAGCTAAAATAATACTTCATTATGTTCGAGGTACAGTTCAGTTTGGAATTCATTACAGTGCCGAAGCATCTCCTCTATTGGTTAGTTTCACTGATTCCAATTGGGTTGGTGATCTTGATGATCGGAAGTCTACTGCTGGTTATGTGTTCACTCTTGGTTCAAGACCTATTACATGGGCTTGCAAGAAACAAGGTGCCATTTATCTTTCTTCAGCAGAAGCAGAATATCGTGGTGTCGTAGAAGCTAGTAAGGAAGCCTTGTGGCTTCGCAGCTCCTATCAGAGTTTGGCTTTCAACAGCAGCATCCGAATACACTTTTGGTGTGACAATCAAAGTGCCATTCAACTATGCAAAGATCCAGTCCAGCATCAGCGTAGAAAACACATTGAACTACACATGCACTTCATCAGAAAGCTCATTCATGACCATGTTCTTGAAGTGCAATACTATTCAACAGATGATCAAGTTGCAGACATCTTTACAAAGGCTCTCACAGAGGCAAAGTTTACTAACTTCGAATTTATGGTTGGAGTTCAGGAAGTTGTCACTAAGGGGGGATAGGCTCTAGTGCCTCCTTCCTTCTCCTATTGTGTCATATTTGTAAATCCTTCAATCCTATCCCAAGTTCTTCTTAAGGGGGGATTTTAGGATATTCCGACACATAGGAAATAGTTAAGTATAACTTGGTCTAGTATAGAGTTAGGTAAAGTGTGTTTCTTTACTATGTACATTTGTAACTTACAATCCGACGGTCACGATATGTAGTGATCTGACGGTTCATTCTCTCCTCGGTATTATCGACACTTAATCCATGGCTTAACACCCGATTGGTCCATGATTTCTATTTAAAGCGCATGGAGGGTCATTTGTAGGTTAACTGTTAACGAGAGAAGGTTATGTAAATTTTCATTCTTTTATTAATAAATTTCCTGAAGTGGCCACGTTCGCTCAGGTCGTGGACTGTTTCCCTCTTTGAGGGTTTTAACCACGTCAAAAATACTGGTGTATTGATCTATGATCTATTTGTGAGTGGTGTCCTTTGGTGTTTTGTCTGAGGAACTTACTTTGTAAATTCCTACACCTCCTCTCTCGAGTGAATTCAGCTATCAAATAATGAACTATATCATATGTGAAGGGAGGTTCAACATCATTTACGGATATCATTTTAGGTTGTTATATGAATTAAGGTATGAGATGGACTTGCCTCCAGCTAGAAAATTGAGCATCCCATATTTCCTCATTCAATCTTTAATTGAATGTGGTACAAAGCTAAATGCAGGGGTCCAAGTTCAGTTGGCCCACCATGGGCCCATCAAACTATTGGTGGAAGATGCTTTACACACCTATACTATCCCCATAGCTTGGGAAATATTTAGAAATATGTCCAGGGATGATGACATCAGAACTTTGGCTAAGAACATCAACTCATCCAACAACGATGAGGGGGAGAAAACTGAAGAAATTGAGAAGAACAATGATGAGGGAGCACAAGACATTCAAGCAGAGGACAAAAATAGAGGAACAACAAAAGGAAAAAGAGGAATGTGACGAGACTGTTGAGCCTGAGACAGAAAAGGAGATGATAGCAAGAATAGAGAAGGGAAAAAGGACACAGATTGGAAATAAAAAGGCCAAGGAAGCCCAAAAGAAGACTGCCACAGCCAAAGCAGGCACCCAGCAAGAGAAGGAAAAGACACACCCTGAGATATCAGTGACACAACTAGAAATAGTGAGCATAGACATTTCTACACAAAGTGAAGGAAAAGAATAGCAGAAAGAGAAATCCCCTAAAATGATAGCAAGGGAAGCAATAGCTGTGCTTGCTGCATTAAGCACACCTACAAAACAAAAAGGAAAAAGAAAAAGGCAGACCTCCATGTACTTTAAAACCAGAAAAAACACCCGAATAAAGGTGGGAAAGCCCCAACCTCCATCAAAGGAACCTATCATAATCACAGATGCACCTACTAAACAAAGGGAGGAATCCCCCTCCAAAATATGTATCACTTATGAAAGATGAAGTCCCAAGAGTTCCACCTGGGAGGAGAAAATCAGACTGATGGACAACAAAATAGTTCTACAGGAAGCTGAGACTTCTTTATAGGAAACGTTGTCCAAGTTAAAGGAGACTGAAAAATTGGAAGAGGAGGTAGCGAAACAATCACAAGAAGAAGACAAGACCGAGGAGATACCTAAACCAAGCCCTCATCCTAGTTTGGGCTCATATTACAGCTTGTTAGAAAGTGGGAAGATCATCCCATAGAAGTTTGTTGTACCACTTTTCTTTGCATTGAAACAAGAATAGGTTAGGACTCACACTTGGATGATAATTGCTAAATCCAAGGGAGTTGCATACATATGCCACCTGGAAGAACATCTGAAAGAATTGAGAAGAGAGTTGGCAATGGTGAGACACACGGAAAGCAGTAAAAGAGCCCAGCTACAGGAGGAAAATGAACCGCTGAAAAAACAGTTACAGCAATAGCAAGCTCAAAAGGCATACATGACACAAATTTCTAAAGAAAAGTAACTACAGGAAGGTCCCCTAGCAAGACAGGAAATAGCATAGGAACAACAGCCAAGGGAAGAGGCACAACCTGATATGGAAATATTGATAAAGCAACAGCAAGAGAGGGAGTCTCAGGCAGCAGCTGAAATACTGATGTTGAAACAATAGCTACAGGAAGGAGAAGCCCAGATGGCCTGCATGGCCAGCTGGGCAATGGAAGCCTCACAATGTAGACAACTGGCAAAATCTTAAGCATTGTATCTTAAAGACCAATGGCTTTAGCTTCAAATCAAAACTTTGGCCCAAAGGGGCACCATCCCTTTCCAACATTATGGTTAATTTATGCATCTGTGTGACACTAGTTCAGCTAAGGATAAGGCCAAATTAGCAGAGTTTTATTTAGATAATATGGCACTCCCTGATATGAACTTTTGGGACCCCAATGCCACATTGGGAGATGTACAACTCGTGGCTATGGCTTCCTGGATGAGCCATAAGGAAAAAAGGGCAGTGGAAGTTGAACAAATCATGGCCAAAGAACTGAATGAGCCCCTACTAATCAGGGCAGAACCAAAAGACCCCTCAACCCTAGTATATGCTCATCAACACCTTGCAACCAACCCTCAAGTTCTACCTGATTATGTCGAAAGGAAAGCACAAGCCATCACCCATTTTGAGCACATGGAAAGATTATTTGGTGATGATTTTCTTCATGCTTGTATGAGGAGATGGAATATGTTATTGCCTAAATCTACCTCGGGCTATAAGAAGGCAGAATTCAGGGTAACATCAAACCACGCTCAACCTCGTAGCTAGCCCTACGAGGATAGGAGAGGGCTCTCTCCAGGTCAGTCTCAGCAAAAGATAATCGATGGGGCTTGAGATGACTGGAATAAAAAATAATTTTAGGCTAGGTATGAAGTGCAAGGATTTGATTTGATTTTTTGGGGGTTTTGTTGGAATCAAGGGAAAGGCAAATTAGGGTCCGGGGATGAAGGCCAATTTTGCAGAGTTCTAATTGGCGCAAGAAAGGAAATCATTTTGATGCTTTGATTTGTAAAAATGAAGGGTTCATACTGGTGAGAATTTGAAGAGGGCAAGATGGTATCAAGAATCCTCTTCAAACTGAAGAAATCATTGAGAATTAAACAAAACTAAAAGGCAGATCACAACAAGCTAATGAATTCTACCTTTGCCACATAAATATCAGTGAACTTACAAATTACATAGAGAAGAACACCATCAAAACACAGAGCCACAAGGATCCCAAAAAGTACTGCAAAGCCTAGTCTTTCCTTTGCCAAAAATGCAGAAATCAAATGTACAATGGAGTGCCAAGTAATCCCAAGTGTCCAACCATGAAAATGACTGAGAAATTACATGATATAGACTAGCATAACTCCTTCCCATGCCTCTAGGGGTCGAGCTTATCATTCTAGGAGTTGTTTCAACCATATCTAAACAAGGAACTGAAAAATAAGCAATGAAACAACTTACCTCTATATGAAAGGAAACTGATTCATTCACTATCTTTTCACTTTTTAGTGAATGAATCTACATGGATGAGTAACAATGTGCCAAATTACATAAAATTCATTAATTTACATCAATATAAATCAATATTTACATGAAAAAGTGAAACTAGTCAAAACCAGACGAAATTCTGAGCTGCTGAGTGAAAAATAGGCCAAATTTCCCTATGCGCCATGCCTGAAATCTGTATGCATAGCACAACTGTTAGGCTTATTTTGAGGGCTTTCCCAAAGTCCAACTTGGGCTCATGATAGCTCGTTGGAAATCCCTACCTGTCGAATTTCCAACCCAAGTGGAATTTCTATATTTGGTGTCCATTTGCCCCTCCAAAAATCCAATATCCCAACACTGCTTCTTGTGGGTGCAAAAGGTGGAAGAAAGGTCATTTTTTGTGTGTTTTGTACCCTTTAGGCAGCCCAGAAATTGATGAAATCCTTAGGTAATTCATGGGCATGCACAAATTTTCATAAAAAATATAGAAATGTAAAGTTTTCCTCCAGAGGATCTCCCAATTATAAGCACACGCCAAGTGGCGCTACGCATTGGGCAGGAAAATTTGTTTTGAAGCGAAAAAAATCAAAATTGACAAAATGTTCTCCAAATTTGCTCAAATTTGGACTGAAGGTCCATCATCAAATATAATGCTCAGCCAAAGAAGCTTCAGCCAAGACACGAAGCCTATCATTCCTTTTGCATTTTTTTAGTGTCCTCCTTAGTCTTGCCTTCATGATCTTGATCCTCGCTTTGCAAACACGAGTTTGTGCCCAATAATGGTTTTTCATGTGCCTGAGCATGTCCTTGTCCTTGTTTTCCTTCACCAACAACTTCTCAAGATTAATGTTGATCCTCTAAAGCCAATTCTCTCGATCAACCTCTATCTCCTACTGAATGGGTGTCATCTCATTTAGGCTTCTTTTGGCAGCCTGCCGGTCTTCACGGATGTTTTGCAACTCCATGATTATATGTTTATCCTCCAATTGTTTGTTTCGCTGCTCCAAATAGTTTATGACCCATTGAGCTCTCTGCAACTTGTCGGTCGATGCATCTATCTCAGCCTTCTGCTCCTGAATAATCTCCCTCATCTTTGAGCTAGGAGAGCTCACATCATCATCGATGAGTATGAAATCAATGTCTTGGCCTCCTAAAGGGCCCTCATCGTGCATAGGCTTCTTGCCTTTGTCCTATACATGTACCTATGCTGCTAATGATGGAAACAAGACCCCTGCCACCCCAGGTGGAGATAGTACTTGTCAGGTTGCTATAAACAATCCTCTCATGCCTCTCTTATAGGTGACATATGTCGGCAAACTAGTAGTCTCTGCCGCCTGACCTCCGTACTAATGTGAAGGTTCACCCGCATCATGGACAACCTCTTGATGAGCTGCTGAAGCTGTGAAGAACTCATGGGAAATGAACTCTCCCCATGTGATATCCTGCAATCCAAGTTGATGTACAACAATGATCTTGATGAGCGCATAGTGGTTAATGTTGTTCTACTATTGTTCAGGCGTCTTCTTATGTACAAGAGTAGTCATCCTCTCGATGTTTCAGCACATGAAATATGGAATGTTCATCATCTTCACTCTCGTGAAATGCATCAATAATCTGATATGGTATGCATAGAGGCGTGAGAAGTGGCCCTCACAACTGAAGTATCTGATAATGAGTCTCATCAACGGTGCATAGGATTCTTTCAAAAACTGGAATGGGAACACCCTATTGAGCTGTCTCACATATTTGGGCCTGATGTATGGTTCATAATGTACTCTTTCTACCTGTTGTCTTTTGTTCCACTCCTCACCTACATTCAACATTCCTGTTGCTTGAGAAATGTTCTCTGGTGTCAAGGTGAAATTTACACCAGCAAGAGTTACCTGACCATCATGCAAATGTAAAACAAACAACCGAGCCAACTCCTGATTATGTTGAATCTGAGCAATCATCTTGCAATTTTTGAAAGCATGACTATTGTTGGAAACATGCCATAGCAAGTGGGCATGCTTGCAATTGAGTCAATGAGGTGGGCTCTTCTCTGACATGTTTTCCACCCTTATGAGGCCTCCTCGATGCATGAAGCTCTGTGGTAGAATCACTGTCTTGCTCATATGATGACTCAGTGTCTGTCATAATGTTACAAGTCTATGCCAAGTGAATGTTTGACTTGTTGAAAATGAGAATTTGGTGTTTTGTTTCCAATTGCCAAATGTGTGACAAATAGGAAAGGACTATGGGAAATATGGACAGTGGGTGTAGTGGAGCTTTTTCAAGTGAGATTTAAAATGTAATTACAGTGAAATGTAATAACAGTCACTTGACTATATTTAGGAATCTGGGGTTTGGGGATTTTTTGCAAACGATTTGGAAAAGTGATAGTGATGGGAAATTGTAGGTTTTAGGGATAGGGATAAATGGGAATGAGTGACTTGGGATTATAAGGGAATAGGGGATTGAAAATGATGACATGATTATAGTGATGGGAAAGGGAAACAAGAGTTGGATTATTTTGGCACCAAAGCCAAATTTTAATACTCAAACTCAAACCCTAAGAGAAGTTTTTCATAAGAGGATAGGGTTTAAATTTCGACATTCAAATTCTCCAAATCAAACTTCGAAACCACACCAAACACTATTCAATAACAATTGCAAGATCAGTCGAACTTACTCGGGGCAAATGGGAGCGAAAGATTTGCAATTTCTTTGAAGGCAATGACAAAATCTGCTTGTTGGCTCTATGCGTCGTGCACACAACCCAGTGCATTGTGACTAGTATGTGCACTGCACACGTTGTAATTTACATAGTGATGTGCGGATCTATGCGCCGTGACTTGCCAATGCGCCATGACCTTCTTCCTGTGCGCTGCGACTGAATTTCACCCAGAGTGGGTTCTTCAAAACCCTGTTTTCATTCCTCTACAATTTGACTCGGCTTAATGATGTCTTTGGTATACCAATGGATTGTTCAAACACCACAAATATCTTATATGCCCAATGACCTTGATTTTTAATTTCAAATAACCCACTTTGTAATTTTTGCAGAACTTTGGCACCTTCACTTTTTAATACAAACCCTGATTTTCTTTCCACTTGATTTGTTGATCTAAATAAAAAAATTATTGTCTATTTTTTGATGGGATAGCTGACATGGAATTTGGAAAAGGAAACGAGGGTTGTGCCTGAAGAATTTGACAGCTGAATTTTTTTTTGCAATTACATGGCGTTTATTACAAAAGACGAAATTGACGATTTTTCTTCAAAACAGAGTTTTGAAGAAAAGTCATGATCGAGCATTATTACAATGAAATCTTATTTGAAACTCCCTCATGTGCCTATTGGCATTATTAGACATTTTGCAAACTGAATTAAGCAAAACCCTAGACCTAATGAACCCTAAAACCTTAAAATGACTCTTTGGTGAACAGAAAGCCAAGCATGACTGCAACTGACTTGAAAATGATTTTGATGAACTAAATTAGACCAGCAAGTACAAGACATGAGGAACATGAGTGAAAAGTCTCCTCCGTCAAATGATTGATGCTCCTAGCGGAATGCAGCTCACAGGACTGAATGAGACACCTAAGATGAAATGCAATAAATGAGATTTTGATCTCTGACAGAGGAATGAAAAGACCGACTCTAACATTGACTCCAGTGGGTATGGTAGCTCCTTGGAGGTGCCAAGAACTACAAATCTCTGGGAGAGATAGACAGTGCCTTCGTCCATTGGGATATGGAGTCAATAACCTCAAAACACCCAAAACCCAATTACTACGAAACTTTGACTCAAGACTCATAGTTGAACTGACTAATCCATAACTGAAACAAGATTGTCAAAAGCTAAAACTGGACACTCAATTGAAACTATCTTTAAACAAAAAATGACTCAAGACTGACTTAACTGAAACAAGTCCTTACAAAGCTTTTAAATGGAAACAGACCATCGAGATTTGAGAACTTCAAATCATGATGACAACCACCTACCTACTAATGAACATGTACAATCATGTGTAGTGAGCCTTCCCATGTAACCAATCCAGGAGATGGCTACATACTGAAATTCTGCTCTCACTTTTCCCGAGCAAGCAGAACAATGTAAATGTAGGCAACTCACAATAACCACTGAAACCAAGGCTTATGATAGTGAACCAAGCAACATTTATCTTTTCTAATGCTTGCAATAGAATGCCAAAGATATCGTGAAAATCCTGAAGCACTAGCTTGCCTTGAGATCTAGCAACAAAAATACAAGTAGTTCCTTTATTCTGCTCTGAAAGAACAATTGATTGCTGAGTGATAAGAAGGCATAGAGAGGGATAAGCTTCTTCCATCTGAGTGTTAGTTGTAAATTCTTCGACCATGAGAAATTATGGCATATTGTCTCTCTGAGGCTCATATTCCTCAACTTCATGGTCTAGGTCATTCTTAAATAGAAAACAATCTTCAAGATTATCAAACATGATAGCCTTATCATTTTCATGAAAGAATATAATATCTGTTCGCTGATCTATAAATCTAACTTCAAGACTATCATCATTTTCAAAAGAAGAAGAAGTTTCACCAGCACCTTGTCAACCATGTGTAGACTGCAGACCTGCATTAGATTTGACTGTAACTTGACCTTCAGGAGTAGATCTATTTCATCTTCAGACAGAGGAGATAATACCTTTTGTTTTCTTTTTCTCAAGCAACTATTGTCTTCTTGAAATAACATTTCAAAACATGAAAAGCGTGAATGATAGTCCTTAATTCCCTGATCTTCTGAAATTATCAAATATTATTGATCATCTTCATATGACATGGCAACCAAATTATCATTTACCACTGAGTTATTGAAAGAAGATTTTTCACTTACTTGAATAAAGATCTCATATTGTTTATCATGAACTGACTGGATTACCTCCTCATGAAGGATTCGTTCTAATGAACTGAGAACACTTGGGTCAATAATTATGTCTTCTTCATTCCAGATGATCTCAACAGTAGAGCTCTCCTTCATGGGATTCAAAACAAGGTACTCTTGATCATCATTATCTGAATCTAGATTTGAAATCGCTGACTTGACTTTATCACATTCTGAAATTGAAACTTGACTTTCCTGTATGTTGTCTTCTTCTATGGACAAATCTGAAATAAAACCTTCTCTTTCATCATTTTCCATTGTGCTAAGATCTTGATCCTATTGCAAAATTTCTTAAGCATCTTGATGAGTATCCTCTAAGCATTCTTTATGCTGCTGAAATGGATTTTCGTACAAGGCTTCCATGATCTCATCATCCATGAAGTCATCATATTCATAAACTTTCTCAAGACTTTCAATAAAACTATAAGCATGTTTGCAACAGTTCTGAACTAAATTTAATGATGGATAAGATTCTTTATACCTTTCAAAGAACATGGCATGAAAATCCTTTAAACAGTAAATACAAACAGGCGGAAAACTTTCATACCAAGATCGGGCTTCACCTTCCAGAGTGGCCATGAATATCTTCATCAAGCAATCTTCAGGAAAATCAACCTTCAACTTGTGAATATGTATGTGAAATCTAACCAGATGTAAAGAAACATCCTTCCTATCATCATATTTAAACATAGGCAAATTCCTTTGTCAATCTACCCTAGGAATTTTATTTGGAAAACCTGGAATGTGATCTCAGCTAATGGGAGCATACCTTCGATCCAGTGAAACCATTTTGATAACAACGAATTCACCAAGAAATTCTTCAGGCTACTGATTTCTAAAGGGTAGAGTCACCATAAAAATTTTGAACCTTGGGATTCTTCGACACTGGAGTTTCCAAGTGAATGATTTTAGCCTTCCTGTGTCTGATCGTTGTCCACCGTCAATAATCATATCTAACTTGATACATGTACTTGGGGATCGTTTAGATCAGATGTTTAGTTTATAAACTAGACTAGAGATTGACGGAAGCAGCTTTCATCTACTTTTGCTAATGCAAAGCAAGAGCGTTTCGAAGGCTAGATGGCCTACTTCAGGCTTTGTTTGTAGTCTACAAATCCAAACAATGAAAATAAACTTTCTTCCCCAGTATGGTTGCCACTATGTTATTGACTAAATCTACCTCAAGCTATAAGAAGGTAGAATTCAGGGTAACATCAAACCATGCTCAACCTCGTAGCTAGCCCTATGAGGACAGACGAGGGCTCTCTCGGGTCAATCTCAGCAAAAGATAATTGATGGGGCTTGAGATGACTGGAATAAAAACTAACTTTAGGCTAGGTATGAAGTGCAAGGATTTGATTTGATTTTTTGGGGGTTTTGTTGGAATCAAGGGAAAGGCAAATTAGGGTTTGGGGATGAAGGCAAGTTTTGCAGAGTTTTGATTGGGGCAAGAAAGGCAATCATTTTTATGCTTTGATTTATAAAAATGGAGGGTTCAAACTGGTGAGAAGCTGAAGAGGGCAAGAGGGTATCAAGAATCCTCTTCAAACTGAAGAAATCATTGGGAATTAAACAAAACTAAAAGGGAGATCACAACAAGCTAATGAATTTTACCTTTGCCAGTCATTTGTTTAATTTCAGAAGCCAAATAGAAAGGGAATGGTACACATAAATATCAGTGAACTTACAAATTACATAGAGAAGAACACCATCAAAACGCAGAGCCACAAGGATCCCAAAAAGTGTTGCAAACCCTGGTCTTTCCTTTGCCAAAAATGCAGAAATCAAATGTACAATGGAGTGCCACGCAATCCCAAGTGTCCAACCCTGAAAATGACTGAGAAATTACATGATATATACAAGCCTAACTCCTTCCCATGCCTCTAGGGATCTATCTCATCATTCTAGGAGTTGTTTCAACCATATCTAAACAAGGAACTGAAAAATAGGCAATGAAACAACTTGCCTCTATATGGAAGGAAACTGATTCATTCACTATCTTTCCACTTTTTAGTGAATGAATCTACATGGATGAGTAAAAATGTGCCAAAATTACATCAAATTCATGAATTTACATCAAGATAAATCAAGAGTTACATGAAAAAGTGAAACTAGTCAAAACTAGACGAAATTTTGAGCTGCTGAGTGAAAAATAGGCAAAATTTCCCTATGCACTACGCCTAAAATCTGTATGCGTAGCACAAAGTTTAGGCTGATTTTGAGGGCCTTCCCGAATTCCAAATTCATCTCATGATAGCTCATTGGAATGCCCTGCCTGTCTTCTTTCCAACCCAAGTGGAATTTCTAAATTTTGTGTCAATTGTCCCCTCCGAAAATCCAATCTTCGAACACTGCTTCTTGTGGGTGCAAAATGTGGCAAAAAGGTCATTTTTGTGTGCTTTTAACCCTTTAGGCAACCCAAAACTTCATGAAATGCAAATTTTTCCTCCAGACGATCTCCCAATTATAAGCATGCGGCAAGCGGTGCTACGCGTTGGGCAGGAAAATCTGTTTTGAAGCCAAAAAATTCAAAATTGACAAAATATTCTCCAAATTTGCTGAAATTTGGACTGAAGGTCCATCATCAAATATCATGCTCAGCCAAAGAAGCTTCAGCCAAGATTTAGAGCCTATCATGCCTTTTGCGTTGTTTTAGTGCCCTCCTTTGTCTTGCCTTCAGGATCTTGATCCTCACTTTGCAAACATGAGTTCGTGCCCTATAATGGTTTTTCATGTGCCTGAGCATGTCCTTGTCCTTGTTTGCCTTCGCCAACAGCTTCTCAAGATGAATGCTGATCCTCTCAAGCCAAATTTCTCTATCACGTTCTATCTCCTACTGAATGGGTGTCATCTCATTTAGGCTTCTTTGGGCAGCCTGCCGGTCTTCACGGATGTTTTGCAACTCCATGACTGTATGTTGATCCTCCAATTGTTTGTTTCACTGCTCCAAATAGTTTATGACCCATTGATCTCTCTACAACTTGTCGGTTGATGCATCTATCTCGGCCTTCTACTCTTGAATAATCTCCCTTAACTTTGAGTTAGGAGAGCTCACATCATCATCGATGAGTATGAAATTAGTGTCCTGGCCTCTTGAAGGGCCCTCATCCTACATAGGCTTCTTGCCTTTGTCTTGTACCTGTACCTATGCTGTTGTTGATGGAAATGAGACCCCTTCCACCCCAGGTGGAGATAGTACTCGTTGGGCTTCTGCAAACAATCCTCTCATGCCTCTCTTATAGGTGACATATGTCAGCACACTAGTAGTCTCCGCCTCCTGACCTCCATACTGATGTGAAGGTTCACCCGCATCATGGACAACCTCCTAATGAGCTGTTGAGGACATGAAGAACTCACGAGAAATGAAGTCTCCCCATGTGATACCCTGCAAGCCAAACTGATGTAAAACAATGATCTTGATGAGCGCATAGTAGTAAAGGTTGTTCTACTGCTATTCAAGAGTCTTCTTCTGTACAAGAGTATTCATCCTCTCAATGTTTCAGCGCATGAAATATAGAATGTTCATCATCTTCACTCTCATGAAATGCATCAATAATATCATAGAGGCATGAGAAGCGGCCCTCACAACTGAAGTATCTGATAATGAGTCTCATCAACGACGCATAGGATTCTTTCAAAAACCGGAATGGGAACACCCCATTGAGTTGTCTCACATAGATGGGCCTGATGTATGGTTCATAATGTACTCTTTCTACATGTTGTCTTTTGTTCTGCTCCTCACTTACATTCAGTATTTATGTTGCTTGAGAAATGGTCTCTAGTGTTAAGGTGAAATTTACGCCGGCAAGAGTTACCTGACCATCATCCAAATGTGAAACAAACAACCAAGCCAACTCCTGATGGTGTTGAATCTGAGAAATCATCTCGCAATACTGCAAGCATGATTGTTGTTGGAAACATGCCATGGCATGTGGGCTGACTTGCAATTGAGTCAATGAGGTGGGCTCTTCTCTGACATGTTTGCCACCCTTACGAGGCCTCCTCGGTGCATGAAGCTCTATGGTAGAATCATTGTCTTATTCATATGATGACTCAGTGTCTGTCATGGTGTTACAAGTCTATGCCAAGTGAATGTTTGACTTGTTGAAAATGAGTATTTGGTGCTTTGTTTCTAATTGCCAAATGTGCGCCAAATAGGAAAGGATTGTGGGAAATATGGATAATGGGTGTAGTGGAGCTTTTTCAAGTGAGATTTAAAATGTAATTACAGTCAAATGTAATAACAGTCACTTGACTGTATTTAGGAATCTAGGGTTTGGGGATTTCTTGCAAACAATATGGAAAAGTGATAGTGATGGGAAATTGTAGGGTTTAGGGATAGGGATAAATGGGAATGAGTGACTTGGGATTATAAGGGAATAGGGGATTGAAAATGATGATATGATTACAGTGATGGGAAAGGGAAACAAGAGTTGGATTATTTTGGCACCAAAGTCAAATTTTAATACTCAGACTCAAACCCTAAGAGCAGTTTTTAATAAGAGGATAGGGTTTAAATTTTGACATTCAAATTCTCCAAATCAAACTTCGAAACCGCACCAAACACTATTCAATAACAGTTGCAACATCGGTAGGACTTACTCGGGGAAAATGGGAGCGAAAGATTTGAAATTTCTTTGAAGGCAATGACAAAATCTACTTGTTGGCTCTGTGCGTCGTGCATACAACCCAGTGCACCATGACCACTATGTGCGCTATGTACATTGTAATTTACATAGCGATGTGCAGCTCTATGCACTGCGACTTGCCAATCCGCCACGACCTTCTTCCTGTACGCCACGATTGAATTTCACCCACAGTCGGTTCTTCAAAACTCTATTTTCATTCCTCCATAATTTGACTCGGTTTAATGATGTCTTTGGCATACCAATGGATTGTTCAAACACCACAAATATCTTATATGCCCAATGACTTTGATTTTTAATTTCAAATAACCCACTTTGTAATGTTTGTAGAACTTTGGCACCTTCACTTTTTAATACAAACTCTGATTTTGTTTCCACTTGATTTGTTGAGCTGAATGACAAAATTCTTATCTATTTTTTGCAGGGATAGCTAACATGGAATTTGGCAAAGGCGACCAGGGTTGCACCTAAAGAATTTGACAGCTAATTTTTTTTTGCAATTACATGGCATTTATTACAAAAGATGAAATTGACGATTTTTCTTCAAATAGAGTTTTGAAGAAAAGTCATGATCGATCATTATTACAATGAAATGTTTACAATGAAATCTTATTTGAAACTCCCTCATGTGCCTGCTGGCATTATTAGACATTTTTCAGACTGAATTAAGCAAAACCCTAGACCTAATGAACCCTAAAACCTTAAAATGACTCTTTGGTGAACAGAAAGCCAAGCATGACTGCAACTGACTTGAAAATGATTTTGATGAACTAAATTAGACCAGCAGGTACAAGACATGAGGAACATGAGTGAAAAGTATCCTTTGTCAGATGATTGATTCTCCTAGCGGAATGTAGCTGACAGGACCGAATGAGACACCTAAGATTGAATGCAATAAATGCGATTTTGATCTCTAACGGAGGGATGAAAAGACCGACTCTAACAGAATACACTATCCTATAGCTTGAAGATCAGGTAGTATCACTCCCCAACCAGAATGAGAGAGGCTTTGGCAAGAGTGCCCCTTTATAAACAGTCAATGCAAAACCTAAAGGCCAACTAGATTGGCCTAAAGTTCAGTCCTCCACTACTCTTAGGTCTATTGGAAGGGGTCAAGGAAGAAGAAGAACATAGGAAATGGGAGGAAGTAGATAGAAAGGCAAGGTTTCATGACAGAGAAGAGGAGCATGGGATGTCAGGGAAGCAGTTAAGGCCATCAAGGATGAAGAGCTGGATTAGTTTCTCAGAAGATGAGCAACCCATTTAGCAAGGGGGTGATGATGAGCCCCAGAAATGGGTAACTTTATGGGCCCATTTTGCCTATTATTCTAATTTAATCCACCATTCTCCATAGTTTTATGCATGCTTTTGAATATATTTATGTTAATTGAGTGAATGGGAATAGTCACTTGACCACAAAGTCTAATACATGCTTGTTGCAGATTTTTGGACATTTTTGGACCAAGATCATGCATTTATGAGCAGATAGGCAGCCAAATACGAAGAAACAAGGTTGAGGATTTATAGGAGGGGTGTCTCCTGCACTAAATGACCCCTTCCTTGAGTTCTCCACCGTCATCTTGGAGTTTGATAGCCCAAAAAATATTATTTCAAGTGGCAGTCGAGTAGGTCTAGTGAAGTGGTTGATTAACTACAGTTTTGTGTAGCCAAGCTCCTAAAGTTAAGGAGTATTGTTGGGAGTCCTCCGTTTGCATAAGTAGGAAGGCTTCAAGCCTTAGTACTTTATCCAATTGATAGCCTATTTTCACACTTTAGTGCAACCCTGTATCAACACATTTTCGAGTTCTTCTTGCAGATAGTTTTTGTGATGTAACTATTATTTTTTTATCAATGAAGATGAATCCCGCTTTGCACCAGCTCTGATCTTTCTTAGGAGGCTGTAGCTCTTGGAGTTGGGCCCAACCCAAGTGCCCAATACCTCCTTTGTGTACTTTTATGTGCTTTTCTTGTATTCATAGAATACTTTCTGTTATTTAGGTTAAAATCTTGCTCTGTTACTTAGGTTGTTTTTTATGATTAAGATAGTTGTTCTTGCTTCAGGTTGATTTCATAGTTTGGTGACAGAAAAGATCCACAAAAAGGCTATCAAGTAGTCCTTGATCTCATGTCTTCCTCCTTGGGAAAATGAACTAAGACGAAGGCACACTGTATGTTTTAACCCTGTACATAAATTACCTGCATGCGAATTCTAAAACAAAGAAAATAAACAATGCGAGAGCATAACACATAAAACACATATGCACAGAGATTTTCCCTTGGATCCCAAAACCAGGACTACCATCTTGATTTTTCATTATGTTCCTTTCAATGTTACAATACATATTTATACATGCCGAAGCATCCAATACCATGGACCAAAAACCATAGGTAGGTTCGCCCAACCTAATATAGGGTCCAAAGAGTATAACACAACCCAACACACACTTGCTGCCACAAAAACATTGTTTTTTCCTTCCAATGCAATTGCTAGTATTAGATTTTAAGTTGGAAAGGTTGATATCGGTTGTGTTTTCACGTTTAGATATGTTCTTTCTCAGTTTCCATAGCTTTCTTGCATGATTTCCTGTCTATAAACTTACGTTCATCGTGTTTCTAGTTTTTAGGTTAGATTAGGTCAAAATAGATAATAAAAAAACAATTAATAATAATAATAATAATAATTAGTATTTATTTGGATAAGTTTTGGAAATTAGTGTGTAGAAAACCTATAAGACACCCCATCCTATCCTTCCTCCATCATACAACCTACTCCGGTCCTTCACTCAAGATTTCTTTCCCTCATTCGCCACACTTTCCCAACTCGCCCTAATTTTTACATTTTTGTGCAACATTGCTTCCTTCATCCTTAAACAGATCCAACCATCTTCATCACTCCTGAGCTTCATCTACTAGATCCTATACCCCTTAACATCCTTATCCATCCTTCATTTCCACTTTCCCACCGTTTTTCCACCATCAACCCTCTAAAAACCACTTTCACCCTGTTCCTGTAGAACTTCCTATAGAATTTCCTGTAGATCCACTGCAGCCAACTGTAGAAGTTCACGCGAGGGATTTTTTGAGATCTGAGCATGGTGGAAATCTCCAGAAGGATTCTAGGGACCCCTTAGGTCCTCTTATCATCTTCCCAACCTCTTGCAAATGCCCAGCCCATTTCCTTTCGCCAATAAACCTCTACACAGTCAAAAATAGTTAAAACACATGCCTAATAATTATACATAAAATTACTCAAAAATACAAAAAGATGATTTTTCCATATTTCCCTTCAAAAGTAGCTTAAACACATGCATTTTGCCTTTTCAAGAGTCAATGGCATCCATTTTAGCAACTTTCATCTCTTTTCTTGCACAAGTAGGGTTAGTCGGTAAAACTAGGGTTTGCTAGGGTTTGCATTTCTTTCCAGCTTTCATCTTCTTTCTGCAAGTATACTAGCCTCTTTTGAGTTAGCTTTCATCCATCATAATTAAAATATTCTTCTAAGAACTCATAGAAGTTGGCTTAAGCTCCTAGGGAACTTGTGCCAGCTGATCAAGTGACAGTCTACAGTAAGAGCTAGTACTTGTGCATATAGCATCGCTGCTTCCAAGTTTGTTACTAACTACCTGGTTGATAAAGTAAAGTATGGAGTCCCAGGAGTTGTAGCATCATTGTTGCAATGCTGGAGCTTACCAGGCCCTTTTTCATTAAGGAGATTACTGATGGAGGAGTAGTTCAGTTGGTCAAATTGAATGGAGATCCCTTCCTAGGAAAGGTGAATGGAAATCGATTGAAGCCATACACGAGTGGTCCGACCATGTGACTATATGAAGGTGGCATAGTCTTATCAATCCGGGCAGCTGAAAGGAGGTGTGAGACTATAAACTACACTACCCGGATTGGGGATCTGTGCAATTGGAGGATTGTGCGAAGCAAGGAAGTGTCACAGGGTTCATGGCAGTGCGAAGGGAGCTACACTACCCAGGGATAAATCACAGAAGTCGGCCAAAAAATGACTATTAAAGTCATTGTTCATGATTTGACGGTAGATATGCAGCCAAATGGAGTGGGCAGTCGACATTTAGGATGAAATTTATGGGTCATATCCTTGAAAATCTATCACTAGTCTGACATTAATGAACCAGATGTGGGGGAAACGGTTGGATTTGAATTCAAAAATACCCTGTAAATTACAGGTGGCTTCCCAATGAAAAACACATGGCATTTTGAGAACTGATTTTTTGAGATCTCAGGTGCACATAAACCGTGGGAGCTTTGAAGCTCTGATAGCTAGTTTAGTATTTGTGACATTGCCAAAGGTGACATGGGAGTTATTACAGAAAATCATGTCAGCACCCACAGAAGCTATAGATACTGAAGTAGTGACAACAGAGGAGTTGGTGCTGGAAGATGTTATGGAGGCAAAAGAAGTCATTATAGAGGTTGCCAAAGTATTAGCGGAAGTCCCCAAATCATCAAAGACACCAAGACCAAAGCCCACCCCAACCAAGGAGAGCGCGAAGGATAAGTATTATAGACATTTTTGGGCACTGCAACCCCAATCATAAATGTCCATAAACTAAGGGCTCCTAAGTCCCTAAAAGTGTTGCTTCACTACCTAAAGGAACAAGGTCAACTGATTACATCATCTCCCAGAAGTTCTCCACTAAAAACTGCTCAGAAATGGTCAAAATTCGACCATACTGAATACCCAGTGTAGAGGGTGCAATGCATATCACCTTCCCAGTGTAAAGGGTGCAATGCATACTGGATGGCCCCTCTATAGGGTGTGATGGGCGAGAATGGACAAATGGCAGAGACAGTTTGCGAGGTGGAAGATCATATAATCTTCCAGAAGCTTCCCCTCTGATACTTGCCTCTCTGTTTTCGACCAGGGATGAGTAAGAGATCATCAGTCTCCAAGTGGAATCAATAACTATCAGAGAGAGGACACTAATCAAAACCCCAGAAGATGACTCACCCCCCTACAATCATTTATATATGGATCCCTCATCACAGAGATCCGAAGGCTGGAAGCTTATATCTTGTAGAGAAGTGTTGTTGGTTTTTTGATGAAACTTCATAGTGTTGGGTGATCTAAGCTTTACTTGAGGTGAAGAAGGGATTTCTTGCTGGAGGATGATGCTGGGTCAGAACTATTGGTTGTAATCCTCTTGCTATTCTTAATATTATTAAAGCTATTCAAGTTTTCCTCCATATTCTTGTATGTTTGATTGTATATACATTTGTGTGGTTAATACATATCTGGTCCTGTGTTATTTATGAATATAGATCTTTGTTCTTCGATAGTGGTATGCTGCTTTGATTCCACAGGTGCTCTTTGAAGCTAGGCAGATAAAGAAGAAGCGACAAAGATCTATCAGGAAGGAGAGGAATCAAGTAAAGGACCAAGTGCAAGACTAAGGTTGGTGTCCTTTGTTCCACTCTTATCTATTTTCATAAAGGAAAACGAAAGTATTCTTTACTTGTTTGTTTCTAAGATAGCTACCAGTCTTAGTGGGAATAGCAGCTCCAAGTGGACACTATTCCCGATAACAAAATGGCGACTCCATTGGGGAACATATAGATTGTTTGTTAGTCTATCTTTGTTTGTTTTATAAACTTACAGACGGAGCCTGAAGTCAAGCCAGTTAGCCTTCGAACTGCATTTGTTATACAAATGCAAAGAAGATCAATGCTGCTTCAATCTATCTCTAGGTTTTGTTTATAAATTGACCAATCGATCTGCAAATGTTCTAATTACCCTAAGTGGTGGCTCTAGTAACCTCCTTAGATCAACCCCTGTGATTTACATTTACTGAACATCACTTACTCGACCTAAATCCCTGAATTGAATTGCAAATTGTGAGCAAAGACTGGTTAAAAGTCTCGCACTGGTACCATCATACCCTTCCTTCAACGCAGTCTGTATGCATCGCACTTCCCGTGTGCAGTATGTGAGATACATACTGGATTCCCTGTGTGACAAGTGCGATGGTCAGGGAAGGTTAATTTTACCTTCAGAGATTGGTTTTTCTTCACTCTTTTCAGTTCCATTCAGGAGTTTTTTTGTCTGTGGTCAGTATATCTCTGTGAAAACCCCCTTCTCTTCCATCATTCTGCCTCTATTATGCAAAGAATTGTAAGTGTTTTTATGTATTGTGCGCCATTTTCAGTTCTCTTTTGCAAAGAAGTAGCGTAGTCGAACTGTCGTTTCTTAATCTAAAAGTGTCGTAAGTATCGTTTTCAATCATAGAATAGAATCCCATTGTTCTTGATAGTCGATTGTATTGTTACTCTTGAATATGATTTGAATTAGTAGTTTTTAAAGTGTCGAAAAACAGTTTTCATTTCGAAATCGCAAAGTGTCGCCCTTATCTTCACTTCATTTTGAAAAGAAATTTGTTAAGTATTGTTGCTTTGAAAATAATTCAGATTTGCACTTAGATTTCTTATCATCATTTATACATTAAGAAGGTTGAAAAAAAATACATGCATGTGCATTTGCATTTAGACTGTTTGGTTTGATTTAGGACAGTGTATTTAGTGTGTGCTTTGTGCTCTTTGTTGAAAGACTCTCAACTTTCTTTACTTAGTAGCTAGGATTTTCATTGCCAAAGGAAGATTAAACAGTTGTTTATCATCTTAGACTGCATTTTAGTTGTATACACATCACACGATGAACCTGAAAGGAAAATTTTTAAGCAAGATCAACTTAAAATAAATTTAATGAATCTAACAACGCTTTGGAACCTAACACACAACATCTAGAGGTCTAGGCTAGAGACGTATTCCGGCATCGTAAAACTTGGTAACTATTGTTTTCATTGTTGGTCGGGTGATTCCTCCACTCTGAGATGGCAAGTGCTAGTACGGACTTGTGCTCCCATGTACCGTCGAGTATATATTAGGAGACCACAATAGGCTACATCCTTTATCCTTAGGAAGCCGTGTATGCCACCCTATCGATCGCAATGCACTGAACACAGCATTCAGGAAGATTGATTGCCGTATCGTAAAAAGTATTCTGCATTTTTGTGATTGGTTTGGTAACCCCCTCTACCTAGATTTCTAGAGAAGTATATTTTTCTCCTATTCAGACTCCTTAAAAGAAAAGGTCCATCTGAGCACTTGTCACTTAAGGCTCATTAAAAATCGAAGGTGACTAGAGTCATCTTTTGTTTTTTCTCGACTCTTTAAAATTGAAAAAACAAGTTGTGTCAAAGTGTCAAAAATTTATTTTAATCGGAATAACATCACAAGTTCCCTCGTTGGTCTTTAGGTTGAGAAAAATGGAGTCTACCAACAAAGGATTTCCCCTTGGAGGAAATCCTAGTCCTTTCTCCTCTTGGGGAGATGTTGGTGCACCCCATATGGCCACATTGTCACTTCCAGGGTTGACGATTGGTTTACCTATATGGCTCTTCTCTACCTCTGTCGTTCAGAATACCGTAATTCCTGAATATTCAAGTCAGCAACTAGATGATACTAGAGTTACCCCCCAGCCTTCTACTTCATCTGTTTCTCCCTATCCTCCTTCCTCTTCGCTTGATGAAGCTGGTAAAGCTAAAGATCAAGTAACTGAGAAGAAGAAGAAGTGGAAAGAGAAAAAAGAAAAGAAGAAGAAAGAACCAAAAGCGAAAGGGGGCAACCATGCATCTTCTAATGAAAATCCTCACACCGCACCATCTAAACCTAAATATCCATGTGTCATTTGCAAAGGAGACCACTATCATCGAGATTGTCCTTGCATCCCTCGGATCTTAACAGACTGGTCTCCTCGTTTGCACAATTCAGTGTCGTCAACCTCTGATGATCATGTTGAAAGTACACCATCAACCAGTGAAAGTGAAGTGTCTGGACAGAAAGGAATCACAAATTTCCTTGTAAATTGTGTGAAGGCGATCACGCCGTCCACCGTTGTCCCTTCCTAGACAAAGCTAAAAGAGTTTTGGATGACCATCCTGCTTCACCGCTACGGCTCCCTCCTGGATATAAGAAACTCTTGCCAAGTCTACCACTGGTTGAAAATCCGGCTGGCACGCCATTGTGGTCGGCCAAAACGTCTATCATTGAAAATGAACCCTCTGAATCCATACCAGATGAAATTCAAAAGGTCGAGGTGGCAGTTGAGCAGGTCTTGCCTTCAGAAGGTTCATCTTCGAATGATACCATCACTGAAGAGAAAGAGAACGACACCGTTCAAATTCTTTTCGTAAACACAGACTCCGATGAACTTGGGGGCAGTCTACCCGTTCCTTTACTGCAGGAAGGAAGTTCATCAAAGTTGTATCCGGTCGTCTATTCGGTCCCACCTCCAAGCAACCTAGTCGTTTCCTTCGATTGGAATCTACTAGGCAGACCTCGTGTACCAGCTAGTGTACCATTCAGAATCATTGTACAAGCTTACAAAATGGTCATGGCTGGTACCATCATAGATGAAGGGGCTTCTATGAGTATCTTTTCCTCAACTGCTTGGAAACCGCTTGGTTCGCCATTGCTTTTGCCTGAAATGAGAAATCTGACAGGCTTTGACAAACGAACCAGTGGACTGTTAGGGATCCTTCCCAATGTGTCCATTATTTTGAGAAGGAAAATCGTTCACATGAATGTGATGGTAGTCCAAGGACCTTTGGATTATAATCTACTCCTTGGGCGTGACTATATTTATTTCATGGCAGTCGTCGTCTCCTCACTCTTTAGAGTAATGTGTTTTCCGCATGAAGGCGGAATGGTCAAGCTCGTAGACCAACTATCATTCCCCGGTTCACACATAGAAAATAGTCAAATGCCATCCCTAAATGGTCTTTTCACGTAAGGAATGTCTCATTGATCTCTAGTCCGTCTACCTGATGAGCTCGAGTGATTCAGGAGGATATGAGTGAAACCCAGGGGGTATGCACCCTGGTCTGTTTCGACAGGAAAACCTTGGGTATAGAGTAGGTTTCCACGAAGGATATATGACTAGTCTAACACACCCGTACATTTAGGAAAAGGGGATTATATTGGAATAATATTCCCTCATCAAAGTTATGTGAGTGGAGGCGACTGCGCCACTCACCTTTGTCTATTTCGGTAGACATCGCCAAGGATGCATTTTGTCTGCGATGCGGATGGAGAGCTTTCATATGGTAACCTGGGAATTTTTTGCTATACCTGGGGGCATGCAAACCTTTTTGCATGCAAGCGAAGAGTGATCCTAGCTTGCATAAAGAAAAGATCTGGGGCCAAGTGTTAAAAGGTGCAAGCCCCATAAAAAATGGCATCTTAGATGAGATATCCTTATTATATGACCGGAACGAGCAGTTTTAACACGAAATTCAAGCTCGTTAAAAAATAAACTTAAGCAATGAGAAAATGTTTCCCCCAATGTTTAAGCTCATTAAAGAATGAACCAACTTTCCAGTAAATAACCATTGTGAATGCATTATCATCAGCTTTTGAGCCTTGGTCATGTTCTCATCATCACCTCCACTTTGTTTTTTAGCCAATCATTCGCCTCCATTTGATTGTTTACCCTTTCGAGGAACATCTGCAAAGAGTGATTCTATTAGCCATCCTTGTTACACTGCCGTGATCAGAAAATTCCAAACCTTACCTGGAATCAGCTGCTACCCAAAATCATCACTCGTTCCTCGGAAAACGAGTCTCCTTTAAGCTCTTTTCAACTGACTCGTAAAATATGAAAATATTTCCGAGTGATTAGCCTCTCCAACTCATTAAAGTAATCGTAAGTGCTATTCATTCTCTAGATTTTAATCTTTTTGGACTTGAGGGATTATTACACAAAAAGATCGAGCGCTTGTCTTGTTTGCCTCGTTAAAATTACCGAACATTCATCCCTTTCGTATTATTTTACGCTTTTTCGGACTTAAGGGATTATATGACGAAAACGAATCTTTGGAGTTTCCTTTCCGTCCCTTTCAGACTCTCTAAAATTGAAAAGTATCGAGTTATCTTTGTCGTTAAACTCGTTAAAACCGAATAGCGACAAACTCGTCCAAATGGACGAGAACGAGTTTCACTGTCACTAGGCTCGTTAAAATATAGCGACAGGTTCACCCGAAGGGCGAATAATAGAACAAGCATATGTTATCCTCCTCAAGATTGACAAAACTAAAGAGGTACTGGTTAGCAATGACTAGGGAAACTTGGGAAGAAAACTAGAAAAAACTTTATTGGTAGCAAGTCGCTCTTGAACACGACACTTTCTCTCCGCATCTGAGTCAGGTTGGGTTGTTCTGTTAACTAGTCATATCACCATTGGTCCATCACACCATCCATCTTTGGGGTTAACGCTACCAATCCATCATCAATGTCGCCGATATGTTCAAGAGAAGTCACTCAGAGAATTCACCTGTGTCTCACCCGCTGCAATACATTCACACTCCATTCTTTCGTGACTGCCACCTTGAACCATGTATCATCAGATAGTTTTCACCTCCAAAATCATTTGTTTCGTTCCGTGTCGTAGATGTGGGATTCATTAAGGCCCTCCTATGACGGGTCACTTCTTGTCAACATCAGCTCATTATCCAAGAAGTCGACCTAGGAATAACCCTTTCAGTACTTTGAAGCTTGCATGCCTCAATGGCAAGTTTCTCACTTTTGGCGATAGATTTACATTAATGGCTTTCGACCAAGAGATTTTGCGTGGTGTTTGATGCCAAGTCCTTTTTCACACCACGCGAATTGTACTGTAGTACCTTGAGGGTCATTTTCATTATTGGTGATTCCTCTCGTGCTTGTTAACATCTTACATCATTGGCTAGTAATCAGGCGATGTCTTTCCATGTTCGACTCCAGAACATATTTTCACATGGATCGACTTGTACTCCGAGTGAAGATTGAATGCGTTTTGAAGACCCCGGATCTAGTTTCATCCATCCGAGCTGCGATATATTTAGGAATATAAAGACATCAAATGTACATCATTGCCAAACAGATGGTCATCCAAATCAAAGGATGATGAGTCCGAATCATCAGTCTGCTACACAGACGATTGTCTGTCCTATGTACATGAAAATGAATTTATAAAGATGAGCATGGGAATGCTCGCCTCAGCAAGATCATGAAAAATATCATCAGGATAATGTATTTTATTGTATCTTATTACAGGTCGCCTCCCAACTCGAAAAAACTTCGGATCCTCATGATAAAGCATTTCACCCGACATCAAAAGATTAACGGCCTCATGCTTTAGGGGGAAACTGTTATAGAAATTTTTGGGCACTGCAACCCCAATCATAAATGTCCATAAAGTGAGGGCTCCTAAGTCCCTAAAAGTATTGCTTCATTACCTAAAGGAACAAGGTCTACTGATTACATCATCTCCCAGAAGTTCTCCACTAAAAACTGCTCAGAAATGGTCAAAACTGGACCATACTGAATACCCAGTACAGAGGGTGCGATGCATATCACCTTCCCAGTGTAAAGGGTGTGATGCATACTGGATGGCCCCTCTGTAGGGTGCGATGGGCAAGAATGGACAAATGGCAGAGACAACTTGCGAGGTGGAAGATCATAGAATATTCCAGAAGCTTCCCCTCTAACACTTGCCTCTCTGTTTTCGACCAGGGATGAGTAAGAGATCATCAGTCTCCAAGTGGAATCAAGAACTATCAGAGAGAGGACACTAATAAAAACCCCAGAAGATGTTGACCCCCCTACAATCATCTATATATGGATCCCTCATCACACAGATCCAGAGGCTGGAATCTTATATCTTGTAGAGAAGTGTTGTTGGTTTTTTTATGAAACTTCATAGTGTTGGGTGATCTAAGCTTTACTTGAGGTGAAGAAGGGATTTCTTGCTGGAGGATGATGCTGGGTTAGAACTATTGGTTGTAATCCTCTTGCTATTCTTGATATTAATAAAGCTATTCAAGTTTTCCTTCATATTCTTGTATGTTTGATTGTATATGCATTTGTGTGGTTAATACATATCTGATCCTGTGTTATTTATGAATATAGATCTCTGTTCTTCGATAGTAGTATGCTACTTTGATTCCACAGGTGCTCTTTGAAGCTGGGCAGATGAAGAAGAAGTGGCAAATATCTATCAAGAAGGAGAGGAATCAAGTAAAGGACCAAGCGCAAGACTAAGGTTGGTGTCCTTTGTTCCACTCTTATCTACTTTCATAAAGGAAAACGAAACTAGTCTTTACTAGTTTGTTTCTAAGATAGCTACCAGTCTTAGTGGGAATAGCAGCTCCAAGTGGACACTATTCCCAATACCACTAAGGGTCAGAATTTTGGAAAGGCAGTTTAATTCTATTTAATATCAACACATTTCCAGAAACTTAAACATATTAACTGATTCATTAGCAAATTATGTGTTAGATAGTCATTTGCAGCATTTATAAAAGGAAAAGAATTTCAATCAACATTTGCATCAGGATCATGTAACTTAACCAAAATAAAATTTCGAAAATAAAAAATATATATAACTATTTATAGTTTTTTACAAAATTTTCTCTGTCCAGGACAAAAATCGGTCATATGACCCAAAAACTCAAAAATGCAGGAAAGCACCCTAGACCAATGGTGCTGGTGATAACAAGTCACCACTCAGCATGCCAATAGTATGGCATTGTAATCTCAGAAGTGACTCATCAGTCCTCACATCCTGAATACCAAGGGTGACCCTTGATTTGATCTTGCAATACTACAAGGGTCTTTGCTACATCCAGATCATGAAGGACAACCCTCCCTACAGCCTCTCCTATTAGAAGGGCAACTTCTACCCTCAAGTGCACTGCTGGTCGCACTGGTCCAATATCTGCAAATATATGGGTTTGATTAGTCTTGATAACATTTAAAAAACACAAGAACATTATAAGAGCAATAAACAGAGATATGGTCAGATCATTTTACCTATAGCACCCCACTGCTCACCAGCCGGTAGCAGCAAATCTGGGTCACCGCAGAAATCCATCCCAACATATGGATACTCGATGAAGATCATCTGCTGATGGTTTAACCACTCAAACAAGGCATCAAAGAATGAAATTTGTGATTGACCAGCATGTCTGGCCATAAGATCAACACATCTCTGCATCCGTGGTTCCATCGTCGCTGGTAGTCCGAGTGAAATGTACTGTGGTTGCATCAATGGGATCCTCTCCAAGGCAAAAGTAGTTAGAATAGAACCATAACCAAAGTTCTTGGATCTTCCATTCTTCACCTTGGTAAGTTGTTCTTTTATAACTAGAAGTACTGCATCACACCAGTTGAATACCTTTAGTTCAAGGTATTCCAAGGCATACTGCATATAAGACCTTTTGGCCAAGTGAAGAGCTGCGCTACCAGCCAATCTAGCAAGGGTGAATAAGATAGTCCTTAAGGACCGATCAAGGACATCTTGAATACTGATCTTGCCATCCCTAATCGACTAAGATCCATCTCTACAGAACCGGTAAATATAATCCCTCTTGGATTCACCCTCGTGGGAGGATCCTGAGAGTGAGAGAGGGGCACCACGCCTTGATAACCTGGTCAAGAAGTAGATATCCTCAACTGTCAAAGGGATGGATTTACCTCTAATCTAGAACACTTGGTTGGTAGGATCCCATGCATCGTGAAGATATTGCAACAAATTGATTTGTTGCCTCATGCTGGATATGTGGAAGAATTTGAGCAAGCCACAGTTCCGCAATGCAGTCACTGTACCTAGATCATTTAAGGCAATCATATCCTCTTCTTCATGCTCGCGTTCACACCATGTAATGACCACCTTGATCCGATGAATCTCTAAAAAACAAACAAGAGAAGAATTAGGATCCTGATTTGGGCAAAAACAGGCAAAATTTCCATGAAAAATAGTGCATAAAATTTCCTCCCTACACCCATCGCACCGTAGCTATGTACTGGGTGGGATGCATATTGACTAGCCAATGGCTAGCTAAGTATGCATCGCACCTTTCGATGTATACTAGGTGCGATGGGGAGAGAACGAATTGTTCAAAACCCTGAGGCCCATAAAAACAGAAAAAGATGCTCAGAATCAGAAAAGGAAAGAATTCAATTGAAGAGCTTAGAGATAGCTCCTACCTGGTCCAGACGATGCCGAAAATAGTCCACAAAATCTTCTAGAATCAACTGATGAAAATCGAGGGGGAAAACACCTCCAGAGCTCCAACAATCCCAAATTTGAACGAAATAGTAAAAATGAGAGGTAAATACTACTTTTATGTTACTGTTCAAGTAATTCAAGTAAGATGTTGGTGTTTAACTCATTTTTCAAGCATGTATCTACATTTCTAATCAGTTTGATGGAGCAATTGAATAGCCAGTATAACCATCAAGAGAACATAGTGTTAATGCAAAATTGAACATCTCTGATTATTATTACGAGCAATGTTTCTGCAAAGTTCAAGCTCATTAAAAAATAAACTCAGCACTAAGCATAGTTTCTAAAGATCGAAGCTCATTAAAAAATGAATCCACCATCAGTAAATAACCTTTTTCATCACATTGCTATCAGCTTTTGAGCCTTGGTCGTGTTCTTACCATCACCTCCACTTTTTAGCCGATCATATGCCTCCACTTGATTGTTTACCCTTTTGAGGAACAACTGCGACGAGTGGCTATGTTAGACACCTTCTTTACACTACTGTGACTGAAAAGTTCCAAACTTACCCAGAACTAGTTGCTACCAGGATACATCACTCATTCCTAAAAAAAGATCTCTTTTAAGCTCTTTTTAGACTCGTAAAATATGAAAAGATTACCAAGCAATTGGCCTCTCCAGCTCATTAAAGTGATTGGAAGTGCCATCCCTCCTCTATATTTTAATCTTTTTGGACTTGAGGGATCATTACACAAAAATATCAAGCGCTTGTCTTGTTCGGTTCGGTAAAATTATCGAAAAGTCACCCCTTTTGTATTATTTTATACTTTTTCAAACTTAAGGGATTATACTAAAAAAAAGGACTATTGGAGTTTCCTTTCTGTCTCTTTTTAGACTCTCTAAAACTGAAAAGGACCAAGTTATCTTTGTCATTAAACTCTTTAAAACAATAGCAACAAACTTGTCCATATGAACAAGAGCGAGTTTCATTGAAGGGAAAATTACATAACAAGCATATGTTATTCTCCTCAAGCTTGACAAAAATAAAGAGGTATTGGTCAGCAATGACTAGGGAAAGAGGGAAGAAAACTTGAAGAACTTCATTGGTAGTAGGTCGCTCTTGAACATGAAACTTTCGCTCCATCACCACGATTGAGCTGGGTTGGGTTATTCCGTTCACTAGTCATATCACCATTGGTCCTCAATACCATCCATTTTTCGGGTTAATGTTACGAATCCATTTCAGTGTCGCTGATATGTTCAAGAGAAGTCGCTTAGAGAATTCACCAAGCTAGCTGTTACACAGTAATTTGTCACCGTTTGTCACCGTCCCTATTACCCCTCTCCCGCATCTTGGAGGACCCATTCTAGGACTTGTGAGAAGTGACAAGACTTGAAACCACTTGCCTTATTCACCTCTAAACATGAGCTTCATATG
>APFE030502912.1:98640-143271 GCA_000404065.3 Pinus taeda | reverse complement strand
TCATTATGGTTCCATTCTCGTTGTACTTGTAATGGTTGATGTTGAATTATATCCTTCCTGACTGATGTATAATTGCATATATTAGATTTCACGCTTGTGTTTGTGTTGTTCTCTTTGTGTACAAGTGTCCATTCACGTGGATAGTGGAGGATCATGACCGGCCAAGGTAAAGGAACGCGGGCGACATCTCTTCTACAAACTAAAGTGTTGGATCTCAAGTAGGTCTTCATCACCTACTCTTTATTTGCAATTAGGAACTTGTGTGATAGCATTTTGCTAGACCCGTTCTTGGCTAGTAGGGATCACCTCTATCCATAGAGGGGATTTACCTCTCCAACACTAGCTTACGCTTCATCCACTACAATACGTTCACGCTCCATTTTTCATGACTGCCACCCTGAACCTTGTATCATCAGATCGTTTTCACCTCCACAAAATCATTTGCTCCGTTTCGTGTCGTAGATGTGGGATTCATTAATGCCCTCCTACGACGGGTCACTTCTTGTCAACATCAGCTCATTATCCAAGAAGTTGACTTAGGAACAACCCTTTCAGTACTTTGAAGCTTGCATGCCTCAATGGCAAGTTTCTCACTTCTGGCGACAAGTTTACATCAATGGCCTTCGACTGAAATATTTTTCATGGTGTTTGACATCGACTCATGTATTCACACCACGTGAATTGTACTGCAGTACCTTGATGGTCATTGTCATTATCGGTGATTCCTCTCGCACATGTTAATAGCTTACATCATTGGCTAGTAATCAGGCAATGTCTTTCCATGTTCAACATCATAACATCTTTTCACATGGATCAACTTGTACTTCGGGTGAAGATTGAACGAGTTTGAAGACCCCGGATCTAGTTTCATCCATCTGGGCTACAATATATTCAAGAAAATAAAGACATCAAATGTACATCATAGCTGCACAAATAATCATCCAATCTAAGGGATGATGGCTCTACCAAAATCATAAATCTGCCACACAGACAATTGTCTTTCCTATGTACATGAAAATGAATTTATAAAGTTGAGCATGGGAATGCCCACCTCAGCTATATCATGAAAATATTATGAAGATAATGTATTGTACTGTATCTTATTACAGGTCACCTTCTAGTTCAAAAAACCTCGGATCCTCATGATAAAGCATTTCACCTGACATTAGAAGATTTACAACCTCATGCTTTAGGGGGCAAATGTTATAGACATATTTAGGCATTGCAACCCCAATCACATATGTCCATAAACTAAGGGCTTATAAACCCCTAAAAGTGTTGTTTCATACCCTAAAGGATCAAGGTCAACTGATTACATCATTTCCCAGAAGTTCTCCCTGAAAAACTGCTCAGAACTGGTCAAAACTAGACCATACGGACTGCTCCATGCTAAGGGTGCGATGCATACTAAAAATCCCTTCTATACGGTGCGATGAGCAAGAGTAGACAAATGGAAGAGGCAGTTGTTATCTGGAAATCTAGTGTCCATTTAGAGTTGATAGTCCCACTAAGACGGGTAGCTATCTTAGAAACAAACAAACTAAAGTTACTTTCATTTTCCTTTATGAGAAGTAGATAGGAGAGAAGCAGAGAATACCAACCTCAATCTTTCGCTCGGTTCCTTGCTTGTTCCCTCTCCCCTCTTACAAATCTTTGCCACTCCTTCCTTGCTTACCCTGCTTCAAAGAGCACCTGTAAAGTCAAAGCAGCATAATACCTTCAAAGTATAGAGATCTACAATCATAAACAATATAGGACCAGATACATATCGACCACACAAATGCATATATCATCAAACATACAAGAATGTGGAGGAAAACTTGAATAGCTTTATTGATATAAAGAATAGAAGAGAGGATTACAACCCATTGATCTGACCCAAAGTCATCCTCCCAGAATGAAAGCCCTTCTTCACCTCATGAAAATCTTAGATCAACCAACACTATGATGTTCCACTAAGAAACCAACAACACTCCCTTACAAGATACAAGATTCCAGCCTCTGGATCTCTTGGATGAGGGATCCATATATAGATGTTTATAGGGGGGTGAGTTAGTGTCTGGAATTTTGATTAGTGTCCTCTCTCTGATATTTCTTGGTTCCACGTGGAGATTCATGATCTCTTACTCATCCCTGGACGAATTCAGAGAGGTAAGTGTCATAGGAGAAGTTTCTGGAAGATTCCATGATCATCCACCTTGCAAACTATCTCTGCCATTTGTCTACTCTCACCCATCACACCCTACAAAAGGGCTTTTCAGTATGCATCGTACTTTTTGAATGTGGCAGGTGAGATGCATCGACCTTAGCACTGAGCAGTCTGTATGGTCCTAGTTTGACCGTTCTTGAGAAGTTTTCCATGGAGAACTTGGAGATGAATGTAATCAGCTGACCTTGTTCCTTTAGGGTGTGAACAACACTTTTAGAGACTCAGGAGCCCTTGGTTTTATGGACATATATTGATTGGGGTTGAATGCCCAAATATGTCTATAACAGTTGCCCCCTAAAGCATGAGGTCGAAAATCTTTTGATGTTGGGTGAAATGCTTTATCATGAGGATCCGAGGTTTTTCGAACTGGAAGGCAACCTATAATAAGGTACAACACAATACATTATCTTCATAGTATTTTTCATGATCTAGCTGAGGCGAGAATTCCCATGCTTAGCTTTATATATTCATTTTCATGTATGTAGGACAGACAACCCTCTGTGTGGCAGACTGATGATTCTGATAGAGTCATCATCCTTTGATTTGGATGATCATCTATGCAGCAATGATGTACATTTGATGTCTTTATTTTCCTGAATATATCATAGCCCGGATGGATGAAACTAGATTCGGGGTCTTCAAACTTATTTAATCTTCACCCGAAGTACAAGCCGATCCACATGAAAAGATGTTCTGGAGTCGAACATGGAAAGACATCACCTGATTACCAGCCAATGATGTAAGCTGTTAACAGGCGTGAGAGGAATCACCAATAATGATGATGACCCTTAAGGTATGACAGGACAATTCATGTGGTGTGAAAATGGGACTTGGTGTCAAACACCACACAAAATCTTCCAGTCGAAGGTCATTGATGTAAACCTGTCGCCGGAAGTGAGAAACTTTCCATTGAGGCATGCAAGCTTCAAAGTACTGAAAGGGTTGTTCATAGGTCGAATTCTTGGATAATGAGTTGTCATCGACAAGAAGTGACCCGTTGTAGGAGGGCCTTAATGAATCCCACATCTACGACACAGAACGGAGCAAATGATTTTGTGGAGGTGAAAACGATCTGATGATACAAGTTTCAGTGTGGCAGTCATGAAAGAATGGAGCGTTGTATTGCAGTGGATGAGACACAAGCTGGGTTGGTGAATTCTCTGAGCGACTTCTCTTGAACATATCAGCGACACTGAAATGGATTGGTAGCGTAAACCCCAAAGATGGATGGTATGATGGACCAATGGTAATATGACTGGTGAATGGAATAACCCAACCCGACTCAATCATGGTGATGGAGTGAAAGTGTCATGTTCAAGAGCGACTTGCTACCAATAAAGTTTCTTCAAGTTTTCTTCCCAAATTTTCCCCGGTCATTGCTAACTAGTACCTCTTTATTTTTATCAAGCTTGAGGAGGATAACATATGCTTGTTCTATAATTTTCCCTTTGGGAAAACCCATCACTATGTTTTAACGAGCCTAGGGACAGTGAAACTCGTTCTTGTCTATATGGACAAGTTTGTCGCTTTTGGTTTTAACGAGTTTAATGAAAAATATAACTCGGTCCTTTTTCAATTTTAGAGAGTCTAAAAAGGGACGGAAAGGAAACTCCAGTAATCCTTTTTCGTCATATAATCCCTTAAGTTCGAAAAAGTATAAAATAATACGAAAGGGATGAATTTTCGATAGTTTTAATGAGCCGAACAAGAAAAGCCCTTGATCTTTTTGTGTAATAATCCCTCAGGTCCAAAAATATTAAAATCTAGAGGAGGGATAACACTTATGATAGCTTTAACGAGCTAGAGAGGCCAATTTCTCGACAATCATTTCATATTTTACGAGTCAGATGAAAATACCTTAAAGGAGACTCGTTTTTTGAGGAATGAGTGATATTTCTGGGTAGTAGCTGGCTCCAGGTAAGGTTTGGAATTTTCCAATCATGGCAGTGTTACGAGGATGGCTAACAGAATCATTCGTCGTAGTTGTTCCTCAAAAGGGTAAACAATCAAATGGAGGCGTATGATCAGCTAAAACAGGGTGGAGGTGATGGTAAGAACACGACCAAGGCTCAAAAGCTGATGATAATGCATTCACAATGGTTATTTACCGGAGATTGGTTCATTTTTTAATGAGCTTAAACTCTGGTGGAAAATATGCTCATTGCTTAGGTTTAATTTTTAACGAGCTTGAACTTTGCGTAAAACTGCCGACGTGCCAGTCGTATAATAAGGATGTCTCATCGATAGGTTCAATTTTTAGGGATCTTGCACCATTCGAAACTTTGCTCTGAATCCTTTCTTTATGTAGGCTAAGAACGACCAATCCTACGAGTTTAAAGGGTTGAAAATCTACAAACTAAGAAATTATTGCTTTTCACTTGCATGCAAAAGGGTTTGCATGCCCCCAGGTATAGAGAAATAGAGTTTCCAGGCTACCATATAGAAGTTCTTGCATTTGCAAGATGGTTCCATCCACATAGCAGACATAAACACTTCCTCGGCTTTGTCCATTGGACAAAGGTGATTCTAGCTTCAATCACCTAACCTTGACGAGGAAATCTTACTACGATCTAATTCCATTTTCCTAAATGGACGGGTGTGTTAGACTAGTCATATATCCTTCGCGGAAACATATCCTATACCCAAGGTTTTCCTACCAAAGCAGACCAGGGTGCATGACCCCTGGGTTTTAGTCATAACCATTGAATTACTCGCGCTCATCAGGTGGACGAATTGGAGATTGATGAGACATTCCTTACATGAAAATACCAGTTAGGGGTGGCATTTGACTATTAGCTATGTGTGAGTCGGGGAATGAAAGCTGGTCTATGAGCTGGACCACTATGACTTCATGCGGAAAACACATCACTTGAAAGAGTGAGGAGACAATGGTTCCCATGCTATAA
This sequence comes from Pinus taeda, assembly GCA_000404065.3. NCBI lineage: Eukaryota > Viridiplantae > Streptophyta > Pinopsida > Pinales > Pinaceae > Pinus > Pinus taeda. The sequence continues at coordinate 138,156 of APFE030502912.1, read as the reverse complement.
ATGTAGTCACACCCAAGGAGTATATTATAATCTAAAGGTCCTTGGACTAACATTACCTTTAGATAAATGGTTTTCCCTCTCAAAGTTATAGGCAAGTTTGGAAGGATCCCTAACGGTCGACTGGTTCCTTTGTCGGAGCCTGTCAGATTTCTCATCTCAGACAAAAGCAATGGTGAACCAATCGCTTTCCAAGCAGTTGAGGAAAGGATACTCACAGAAGCCCCTTCATCTATGACAGTACCGACCATGACCATTCTATAAGCTTGTACAATGATTCAAAATGGTACATTAGACGGTAGACGGGGTCTGCCTAATAGATTCCAGTCGAAGGAAATGACTAGGTTGCTTGGAGGTGGGACTGAATAAACAGCCGGATATGACTCTGACAAATTTCCTTCCTGTGGTAAAGGAATGGGTAGATTGCCCCCATGTTCATCGGAGTCTGTGTTTACGAAAAGAATTTGAACCGTGTCATTCTTATTATCTTCGGTGACTATATCATCTAAAGATGGACCTTCCGAAGACAAGACTGGGTCAACTACCATCTCAACCCGATAACTTTGGTCTGGTGTGGAGTCAAAGGGTTGATCTTCAATGATAGATGCTTCGACCGATCACAAAGGTGTGTCAGTCAGATTTTCAACTAGCGATGGACTCGGCAAGAGTTTCTTGTACCCAGGAGGAAGCCGTAGCGGTGAAGCAGGACGGTTATCCAAGACTCTTTTAGCTTCATCCAAGAAGGGACAACAGTGGACGGCATGATCGCCTTCACACATTTTACAAGGAAATTTATATTTTCCTTTCTACCCAGAGACTTCGTTTTCACTAGTTGACGGTTTCCTTTAAACAGATCGTCAGAGGTTGAGGACACTGGATTGTCCAAGTGGGGAGACCAATCCCTTAAGATCCGAGGGATGCAAGGACAATCCCGATGATAGTGGTCTCCTTTGCAAATGATGCATGGAGATTTAGGCTTGGACGGTGCAGTGTGCTAATTTTCACTAAATGATGCATGGTTGCCCCTTTTCGCTTTTGGCTCCTTCTTATTCTTCTCCTTCTCCTTCCCTTTCTTCTTCTTCTAAGTTACTTGGCTTTCAGCTTTACCAACTTCACCAAGCGAAGAGGAAGGATGGGAGGGAGAAACAAGCGAAGGAGAAGGTTGGGGGGTAACTCTAGTATCATCTAGTTTCTCACTTGATTCCTCAAGAATCGCGGTGGTTTGAACGTCAGAGGTCGAGAAGAGCCATATTGGCAAGCCGATTGTCAATCTTGGGAGGGACAATGTGGCAATATGAGGTGCACCAACATCTCCCCAAGAGGAGAAAGGACTAGGATTTCCCCCAAGGGGAAATTCTTGGTTGGTGGACTCCATTTTTCTCAACCTAAGACCAATGAGGGAACAATGACGTTATTCCGATTAAAATAAATTTTATGACGCTTTGACACAGCTTGCTTTTTCAATTTTTAAGAGTCGAGAAAAAGCTAAAGATGACTCTAGTTGCCTTCGATTTTTAATGAGCCTGAAGTGACAAGTGCTCAGATGGACCTTTTCCTTTAAGGAGTCTGAAAAGGAATGAAAGAGACTACTCTGGAAATCTAGATCGAGGGATTATCAAACTAATCGAAAAACTGCAGAATACTTTTTATGGTACGGCATTCAATCTTCCTGAATGCTGTGTTTAGTGCATTGTGATCGATAGGGTGGTAGACAGGGCTTCCTAAGGATAAAGGATATAGCCTATTGTGGTCTCCTAATATATACTCGACGGTGCGTGGGAGAAAAAGTCCGTATTGGCACTTGTCGTCTCAAATAGGAGGAATCACCCAACCTACAATGAAAGCGATAGTTACCAGGCTTTATGACGTCGAAATACGTCTCTAGCCTAGACTTCTAAATGTTGTGCGTTAGGTTCCAAAGCATTTTTATGTTCATTGAATTTATTCTACAGTTGATCTTTCTTAAGAAGTTTGTCTTTCAGGTTCACTGCATGATGTAGATATACAATTCCTAAAATGCAATCTAAGATGATAAACAGTCATTTAATCTTCTTTTTGCAATGAAAATCCTAGCTACTAAGGAAAGAGAAATGAGATTCTTTCAACATAGAGCAGAGAGCACAGACTAGATGCACTGTCCTAAATCAAAATCAACAAGCAGTCTAAATGCAAATGCACATGCATGTATTTGTTTTCCGCTTCTTAATGTGTAAATGACAAAAATAATGCTAAGTACAAATTTGAATTATCTTTTCAAAGCAACAGTACTAAAAATTTTCTCTTCAAAAGCCGAAAGGAAGGAAATGACGACACTTTGCGATTTTGAATTGAAAACTGCTTTCGACACTTAAAAAACTAGTAATTCAAATCAAATACAAGAGTAGTAGTGTAATTGACCATCAATAATAGTAGGATTCTTTTCTTTGACTGAAAATGACACTTGCGACACTTCCAAATCAAAAGACGACATCTCGATTAAGCTACTTCTTTGTAAAAGAGAACTGTAAATGGTGAACAATACATAAAAACATTCACAATTCTTTGTACAATGGAGGCTGAATCATGCAAAGGAAGGGAGTTTCCTCAATGGTATACTTATCACAGATAACAAAACTCCTGAATAAAGTTGAAAAGGTGAAGAAAAACCAAAACTCTAGAGGTAGAAATAGTCTTATCTGATCATCGCACCTGTAACACAGATGCATCTCACCTACTGCACATGGGAGGTGTGATGCATCTAGATTTCCAAGAGGAGAAGGTGCGATGGTCCAGGGACGAGACTTCAACTTGGTTTTTGATCACATTTTGCAGCTTAGTTTAGGGATTTAGGCCGAGCTAATGATAATCAGTAAGTAAAAATCACAGGAGTTGATCTAATGAGGTTACTTGAGCCACCATTAGGGAAATTAGGATTTTTTCAAATCACTTGTTCAGTTTATAAACAAAACTCGGAGATAGACTAAAGCAGTATTGATCTACTTTGCACTTGCATAGCAAATGCGGTTCGAAGGCTAGCTGGCTTAACTTTAGGCTCCGTCTATAGTTTATAAAGCAAACAAATATAGACAAGCAAACAAGCTATTTGCTCCCCGGCGGAGTTGCCATTTTGTTATCGGCAAATATAGTGTCCATTTAGAGCTTATAGTCCCACTAAGATGGGTAGCTATCTTAGAAACAAACAAATAAAGTTACTTTCTTTTTCCTTTATGAGAAGTAGATAGGAGAGAAGTAGAGAATACCAACCTCAATCTTTCGCTCGGTTCCTTGCTTGTTCCCTCTCCCCTCTGATAGATCTTTGCCGCTCCTTTCTTGCTCATCCCACTTCAAAGAGAACCTATAAAGTCAAAGCATCATAATGCTTTCAAAGTACAGAGATCTACAATCATAAACAATATAGGACCAGATATATATTGACCACAAAAATGCATATATCATCGAACATACAAGAATGTGGAGGAAAACTTGAATAGCTTTATTGATATAAAGAATAGAAGAGAGGATTACAACCCACTGATCTGACCCAGCGTCATCCTCCCAGCATGAAAGCCCTTATTCACCTCATGAAAAGCTTAGATCACCCAACACTATGATTTTCGACCATGAAACCAACAACACTTCCTTACAAGATACAAGATTCCAGCCTCTGGATCTTTGGGATGAGGGATCCATAGATAGATGTTTGCAGGGGGGTGAGCCAACTTTTTGGATCTTGATTAGTGTCCTCTCTCTGATAGTTCTTGGTTCCACTTGGAGATTCATGATCTCTTACTCATCCCTGGGCGAATTCAGAGAGACAAGTGTCACAGAAGAAGTTTCTGGAAGATTCCAAGATCATCCACCTTGCAAACTATCTCTGTCATTTGTCTACTCTCACCCATCGCACCCTACAGAAGGGATTTTCAGTATGCATCATACTTTTTGCATGTGGCAGGTGAGATGCATCACACCCTTAGCACTGAGCAGTCTGTATGGTCTCGTTTTGACCAATTCTGAGCAGTTTTCCATGGAGAACTTCTGGGAGATGATGTAATCAGCTGACCTTGTTCCTTTAGGGTGTGAAACAACACTTTTAGGGACTGAGAATCCCTTGGTTTATGGACATATATGATTGGGGTTACAGTTCCCAAATATGTCTATAATAGCAGTTTGCTAGGTGGAAACTCAAAGAATCTTCTAGAAACTGCTCATATGACACTTGCCTCTCTGAATTCACCCAGGGATGAGGAAGAGATCATGAAATATCGAAGTGGAACCAAGAACTATTAGCGAAATGACACTAATAAAAATCCCAGAAGCTTACTCACCCCCTACAAATATCTATATATGGATCCCTCATCCGAGAGATCCAAAGGCTGGAATTTTGTATTTTGTAAGGAAGTTTTGTTGGTTTCTCTATGAGACATTGTATTGTTGGGTGATCTAGCTTTTCATGAGGTGAAGAGGGATTTCATGCTGGGAGGATGGCGCTGGATTAGATAGCTAGTTTGTAATCCTCTCTTCTACTTCTATCAAAAAATTTATTTGAGTTTTCCTCCATATGCTTGTATATTTCTGAATCTTGTATTTGTGTATGCATTTGTATGGTTAATGTACATTTGATTCTATATTGTTTATGGTGTCATAGACCTATATGCTTTGATGGTATTTTTTTGCTTTGCCTCTATAGGTGTTCTTTGAAGTGGGACAAGTGAGAAAGGTGTGGCGAAGCTCTATCAAAGGAGAGAGGAAACAAGCAAGGATCCAAGTGAAACACTAAGGTTGGTGCTCTCTGCTTCTCTCTCATCTATATCCCATAAAGGAAAACATAAGTTACTTTGAATTGTTTGTTTCTAAGATAGCTCCCCGTCTTAGTGGGACTAGCAGATCTGAATAGACACTAGTTTTCCCAGAAACACTCTGGTAACTCAGGAAACAACTCCTTCAACAATCTTTCAGATGAAGGAGAGGAAGAGGAATTGGATGATCCAGATGCTTTAGCCACGATGGACTTGTCTTATTCGACAAAAAAATTAACTTCAAGCCTTTAAAATGTTCTTTAAGGGAAACTCACTATTTGGCCTCAGAAAAGACTAACACTGGATCATCAGAAATCAATTATTCAGTTGCATAAAAGATGGTGCTCTTTCATTTTTTAAGAGTCGATAAAGAATCAAAGATGACTCTATCGCTTTCCATTGGAAACGAGCTTTAAAGGACAAGTGCTTGAACAATATTTTAAGTTTAATGAGTCAAAAAGATCAAATGACTACTCTAGATGATCTATGCAAACAGGAATACCATGCAACCATGAACTGCAGAATACCTCTCAGCGAACCAAGAAGTACGAGTAGGCAATCTCCCCAAATGTTGTGTTTGGTGTATCACGTTTTCAAGGTGGCTAACTCAGCTTCCTAAGGATAAAGGATTGCAACCTAAAGGGATCTCCCATTATATAATCAAGGGTACGGGGAGCACAAATCCTTACTAGCACTATATAATGCTAAAGCTAACGATAATTGCTAGGTTTAAGGATGCCAGAACACGTCTCTAGCCTAGACCTTCTAGATATGATTGTTAAATGTCAAATGCACCTTAGGTTAATTGAATTCATTTTAAAGTTTATCTTGAGTTATGTTTCACTTTTCAGGTCTTAGCGATGCGACTCGAAAAACCTTAAATGTAGCTAAATGAGACAAGACCTTTTCAACTCGATGAAATTCCTACACTAGAGAGGGTAGAAACTACTCAATCAAATGCAAACAAACAAACAACTGAAAGTGAAATGATCTTTCACCACCTTACTTTTTCGAAAAATAAACTAATGAAAAATGCATTCCAATTCCTAATTTCCTGACAAGCAGATATCTAACAGTCCTTTCAAAAGAAAAAAAAGAGTTCTTTCCCTTTTCCAAATGGCAATGCAATTCTAGTAGTTTAATGATGCAATCTATTGTAGCACAATGATGCAACAAACTAGAATTTCACACATTTTCATGAAACAACGAAATAAACTTTTCGCATATAATTCTTTGATGAAAACATTTTCACGACAATAAGATCTTCAAGTAGATGAATATATGAAAAGAGAAGCTCATTCAGATTAATGAAACATTGACTTTACCAACAACAAGGCAAGCAACGTAATTCATGACGGAAAAGAAATGTTAGACAAGCAAACAAAAAAATTTCAAACTTGTGTAACAAAAGTCAATTTCGTAAAAGGACTAAAAACAACATGCAAGGAGTAAGTACACCTACAATCTAACTTACTGAGTTCACAAATAGTTGAATGCATGACAAACTAGATGCCCTAGTGTCGCTGACCACGCAATGACTCAAGCAATTAAGCAGAAGGATGATAAGCCAACAAGCAAACAAAACCAAATGAAAAACAACCTTCTAGTTAGGGAGAAAACGGTCCAAAAGGCTTACGGGGTCAAAATGACAAGAGCAGAACACACTGGCCAAGATTAGGGTCGAACCCTAATCTTCACTTACAGGCACTGACGTGACTGCCTAACTAACAACAAGTGCCAGAGGCTGGTCGACACGACTGTTCCACAACATATCGCACTGATCAGCACCACCGTCAGTGAATTAAGCACACTCATCGAGGGAGCTAAGAAAAAAATATTTTTTTTTGAAACAGAGACTAGATCTGCTACTATGAATTTCAAACTCAGGCCAGTAAGTAGGAGAAAAGAAACAGAACCAAAGGGAAAAAGTGGAACTAGAAAAGTTCTCACGAAATCATGAAATCTAAGACAAACAAAAGGATTGGTTCCTGAGTATGGTCACCAATTGTGGTGAAGCAAAAGTATAAGTATGGACACAAAAAAATTCCTCTAGCCTGATAATGGGTCTAGCCACAACATATACATTCTATGGAAGATTTCCTTAGGTTAGAACCAATTAATAGGGCCTATATCTTAGTACGCTTATTCTGTTTGATGACTTCCTTGCTTGCTCGCTCCAGCTATCTCTCGCTTCCTTCTTCAAGCACATGGAACAAGTAAACAATAGCAAACAACAACTATGATAATAGACAAATTATAACTCAAACTACTTAACAAGTCAAGAAACATTAAGCCATGAATATGTAATATGAAAAATCATGATGGAAATCAATTGATAGTTGCATATATATTGATATCAAATAGAGATTACAACCATTGTCTTGACGTTGTGGTTCTCCTCTGACAAGACTAGGTTCCCACACACTTCTGCTAGCATTCCATGATGGACTTAATCAACAATAGTTTTAAGTCTCTTCCCTTTAGGCTTCACTCAAAACCAAATCACACTTCTCCCTCACACAACTAGATAGCTACAACTATGAATAGCTTGTTGTTTACTCCAAACGAAAATAGCACTAGCACACCAACATTAACACTAGGTTGTTCTTGGGAAGAAGGGGGGTTTATATAGGATGAATGGATGGGAAATGGATCCTCTTCTCATGGGAGAAGGTCTTATTCCTTGAGGTATTTCCATCATTATAGGGGAAACAAGCCCAAACTCACATCCTCGACCCCATCTGGCCAAACCATTTACTAGACTTCTGTTACGAAGCTTCTAGAGCTGGAAGCTTCAGCTCTTAATTTAAAAAAATGTTCATAACAGGAATGACGTGATTGGAACACATCTCAGTCATTCTGGTCAGTGCTAGGGATAGTTCTAATCTCTGCACATCGGTGCAGGGGAGACAAAGGTCATTACCATCGGTCTTATAAACTGGGAAAAACAGAAGTTTCAGGGGAAATGGTGCAAAAGGGAATTGATTTGTTCATGAAGAGGGACACAATGGGAGTTTCTTCATGAAGGAAAAGCATGTGGATCCACTGTAGAGGTCCTCCGGGATCAAGGAACAGGGAGTACAAGGACAATGACAAAATGTTGTGTAACAGGGGGGGCAGGAGTTCAATTCACCAAGTGAAAAGGTTCTTTGAGACAATGTGAATATCATAAAGGATGAGTGGTGTGGGATGAGCCACAAGTATCTGTTAGGGGCTTATTAGAGGTAAGTTTTGGATTAGTTTTAGTTGTGTGTGCATAGGAAAAGCCAACAAAATTGGTATGTTGGAGCATAACTCAAACTTGGCTGAGCACGCGACGACATCATGTAGCAGAGAACCATGTGAGTGGCAACAATGCGAAAGAACAAAACAAACTAGGTAGGAAGTTGGCCAGAATTCAAATTTCAAATGCGCGCATTTGGATTTATTCATATTTTAGTAAATCAAAGCTTAACTTCCCATAATACAAGTTTTACTAGAAGTAACTGTCTGCAGTAAATGCATGCATGTAATCTTGTATAAGTCAATAGAAGCTGATAGGATTAGGGTTACAATTGTTAGCGTTGTTTTGTGTAGCTCTCCTACATTCTATTTTGTGTTATGTGGTTACATTGTTCCTCTCTATGGGTTGGTTAGTTAGTCAGCTAATCAATGGGATGACTGGTTGGTAACTTTGTACTATGTAATGATTAACTATGCTAGTGAGCCGAAAGGAACTTGTAGTACGAGCTGATGTAATGCAGCCAACACTAATTCTGGTAATAAAATGGTGTTTGGACTTCCATATCTCTGTCTGGTGGTTGAATGATAATATCTTATGTATGTAGCATTTAGTTTTGCTATTAATGGTTGAATGAACATAATATGTGGTGAAAAATAATTGGAGCACCCCTTCTATTTTAATTTTCGTTTGTGAGACTGGTATAGGTATTTGATATTAGTAATTGCAACAAGTATTATGTGCATAACCTAGGGCTTGTACATGATAGGATGATTGCTCGAGCATATTCCCACTCCCCTTCAAGTTGCAGAAACCTAGTTCTCGTAGCCCACCATAGGTGTGTCTTGTGAGACCTCACCTATGCCACAAACATTTCCATAAGAACGGGTACGCAGTAGGGATTTTTTTTTCCTCTCTCTCTCACACACACACATATATTATTAATGCTATGCATGTTACATTAAAAAATATTATAAAACACCTCAAAGAAAAATGTTACATATATATGTAGCTATATGTATTATCAATATTTAAATAAAATTTCAAGTCGGAATATTTTTATCCATAGAAATATGAAATTTATATAAATATAAATAATATTGTTAAAAATCAACATAGATCCATCTTAATTTCAGATCGACAAAGTGCTAAGAGAAATCAAATCTCTCAAAGTGGAAACTTGTTCTCAAATTTTATTCTAGAAAATAAAAACCTATTCTCAAATTTTACTGTGAAAAAAAAAAAATCATTTTAAAAAATTTACTCTTCAAATCCGAAATTAAAATAAACTCAAATTATTTTTATTAAATATTAAAAAATTCCACATAAAAAGATCCAAATATTCTTTTTATAATAACTTATTCATTATAATTAAGCTTATAAACATCAAAATAGATATGAGAACGAGGGGAAATTTGAACAGTTGAAAAGTATGGATTAACTATAAGTTCTTTTGTTAAATATGTTCTCATCTACAAGGTGCGATATTCATAATACCCGAAACGTAGAATGTATTTTCAATTCACACATGATTTCCCTTTCTAAGTTGTACTTATTTTCATATTAGCATAAGTTATGCTCATTTAATGAATGGCTAGAGAAGAACCTAACTCAAGAATAAGAAAACCACTTAGTTGTAAACCAGGTTTGGGGTTTTAGTTTTTAATTATTAAAATTTATAATATGATGTATAATTGATTTGAAGGTAGTAAAAATAATATTTAATTTGAATGATGTTGAGTTTAGGCTTCTGTGATCTATATTAAAATTATTAAGATGGCTTTCGGCAATAATCACATCAAAATTCATTTGTCGACGCGTTTTGGATCAGTTAGTGTGATTCATCGTCACGACGAGATGAAGAATCAGATCATGGCCCCAAGTTAAATTGAGAGATTCATCATACGACGACTACTTTTGACAAGGACAATGAAACAACTACATTTGACTTGACCAAGGGAAAGAAGTCAAAATTATTTAATTTATTAATTAAATTATTTTATTTAGTTTGTTAAAATAAGTCATGAATAATTTTGACTTCTTTCCCTTGGTCAAGTCAAATGTAGTTGTTGCTTTGTCGTTTGTAGTTGTTTCCTTGGTCAAAAGTAGTCCTTTGTATGATGGATCTCTCTATTTAACTTGGGGCCATGATCTGATTCTTCATCTTGTCCTGATGATGAATCACACTTGTTGGTTCGAAATGGCTCGAGAAATGAATTTTGATGTGATTATTCCCGAAAACCACCTTAATAATTTTGAATGATGTTAATTAATATTTATTTGGGTTTTTGTTTATGGTGTTATTTAATTATTTTATGTTTTAAAGTCTTTTTTGTTAGAATTTGTGGAAACAATTTTAATTTGTTGTTTAAAATGTGTTTTTAATTATATATATAGATTCAACGCTTAAAACATTTTTAGACAATTTTAGTTATGAAAAGTTCACATGATTCCAACAATTTTTTTAATCAAATTTTGAACAAATTTAACTAAAAATATGCCAAAATAAACTTCAATACATTTAACCAAAAAAAATTACAACTTTGACGATTAATTAACCTACAAATACTATTTAAAAATCTACATATTAATAATAAACTATTATATAAATGTTTAATATAATAAATATTTAATAAATTAAAATATAAACAAAATATTCTGTGTATAAATAAAATATTTTCTTAAAATTGGAAAAAAAACCAAAATTGAAATGGAGAGTATAAACTTTTCAAAATTTTAATAATTATTAAAAACATATTACATCAAATTATTTAATGAAATTCATTATAGAATAGGAAAATCATAAATATTATGTCGGAGAGCAAAAATAGAAAATATAAATAATATAAAATTATAAATATTACCCTGCTAAGAGTAGAAAATATAAATAAAATAAATATAAATAGATAAAAATCCAAATAAAACCCAAGTTTCAAATTAATATCAACTTTTAAAACATTAAAATCAATTTAAAAATGTTGCAATATCTTTGTTGGGAAGATTCAAGTTTTAATAAAGAAAATGCTTTACTTCATGTACAAGTGTAATTGTGATGACGATAAGTTGTTTTATTTCATGCCGAAGTGTAATTATAATGACGCAGTATTAATTTTTTTTATTGGTGTAAAATTTATCATAATTTAGTTATTAAAGTATTAGTAAAGATAGTTATTTTTAGTTGTTAACTGTGAATGTAAATTGATTATTTTTTTATTGAAAACTATTTTATTTAAAATAATACACTGATAGTCAATAAAAAAAGCAAGCTTCATTCTTTCTAGATATTTAGACCATTAATCTGTTTCCTTAGCTTTAAAGAAACGACTATTCCAAACCAAAAAAAACATACTGCAAACTATTAAATTAATTAACCACCAAAATAAATAATATAAAAATTTAATTTTCACAAATATGTAATAAAGTTTTTACGGATTTTATAAAGTTTTTGTAGTTTAGTCGTTTTTGAACAATTTTAACGCTATAGTATATTTTTGACCCTTTCAAGATTATTTGAATGAGTGATTGATTTGATAGAGATTAAATCAGTGATAAACTACGCTTTATAGCATGTTTAGGAATCATTACGCTTTATAATATCACGGGGTGAAACAGTCCGAAAGCAAGAAGGAATCATATGTGTGTGTTGACTAGAGACAAGCCCCTAGTGTGTTGGGTGTGTTCCCACTCTTTGGATGACTACTTGTCTGCTACCCCACTCCACTCCTATATTATGAAGTTGACCACCGATTCCATGTGTCACCCAAAAATTCAAGAATAATGGAAAAATACAAGTAGTTATCATTATTCTTTTTAAAAGTAATGTGCATAAGAGCTTGTGTGGGTTAAGTACCCATAAATTTCGTGGTCTATTTTAGAGTGTTATGAATATACATAAGAATTGTCTAACTACTGTGTAAGATTAAGTTCCATAATTTATTGAGATGTTGATTTTTTGGTTTAATATTCTAAATTTTTAGTTATAAGAAAAATTTTGGCGTAAATCACATAAAAAAGACTTTTGTCGATGTGTTTCGAATCAACTAGTGTGGTTCAACTAACTACACTAGTTGATTCGAAATGCGTCAGCAAAAGTCTTTCTTTATGTTGATTTACGCCAAAATTCTTCTTATAACTATGATAGATCACACAAGTCTCAATTCTACAATTCTAAATCTTCAAAAAATTTACATAAAATTATATTATAATTAATTACTAAAACTCGATTTATTTCGAATATTATCAATTAATTAGAAAATAAATCATTAATTTTAAATAGATATAATAAATCATAAATATATATATAAATAATAATTATAATGAATAAATTTTATTAATAACGCACCAAAAATATTTTATAAAACCAACATAAATATAAAAGATAATCGATAATGATAATATATAACTTTAGTATAAAAGATTTTTGTTTGAATATGCGTTTACTATTGATTCTCGATCTACTTATATCTCAAAGTAGAAAGCCATTACAACTTGGACAAAAAAAACTATATCGACTATCTCTAACTAGCTTGTACGACTATAATGATATTGACTCACTAAGAGTTAACATTTATAAAAAAAAATATTGAATCTGAGTAAGGTAGATTGCCACTCATGGTTTACAAAGTAAACAACTTTTTATCTAATAAATTATAATTTAATAAAATAAAAAACATATAAAATAAAACTTTATTTTTTGTAAATTTATTATAAATATATTTTTAAATATAATAATTTTTTTAAGAAATAATAAAAACAAAATTATTGCTTTAAAAATATTTAACTTAAAAATCTTTCATTTTTAATTTTTTCCTATATATATATTTTGATGATGATGATTTAACGTTCATAAAGATTAATCTAGATCGAGTGAGGTAGGAGGTTAACGCAATTATCATCCCGCATAATAGGTGAGGGTGATGTGTCGTCTGTTTTGATATTACTGTACAATGGGAGCAATGGAGGTTTTATTAACTTTGGTGACTTAGGGTACAAGTTGTAAGTTCAAGTCATATGGGAATTATGTAATTTGCATAGTGGCAAATCTTTCAAGTAATGGACTTGGAATATGCACCATCATTTTCTATGCTGGTTCGAATGAGGGTATTCATTGCACACAAATTGGCTTGGAATTCACAAACATCAAAGCATTTTGGAATGTGGTATGAATGGTTATTTCCCCCACCATTGTTGTTGCTTCAATGACCTTCATTATTCTCGTTGTTTATGAGTGAACATTGTTGTCCTTTGTATCTCCATTGTGTGCATTTATAGGTCTTATGGAATCTGATCCTCATAGTGTTCATAAGCCTACTACACATAACTTAATTTGGCTTGTCAGTTTGTTCACCCAGGATAGGAACAATGGTTTGGTGATGTGCAAGGATATGTCATGGTAGTAGTAATCGTGGGGCGATAGGTGGTACTTGGGTTTGAGCTAGGGTGGCAACATCTACATGCTTATTCAAACATTAGGTTCCTATAAAAGTTCAGGAGGAACTTAGAGAATTTGAGACCAATGTCACAATGTAGAGGGGGCTATATTACCAATTCTGAAGTTCTGATGGATATCACTAAGTGGGTGTCTAGGGTTATGAGAAGCTAATATTTATTCACAATTGACCTCTATAAAAGGACAAAAATGTTGTTGGGAATGGTTATCATGGAGAGGAACGAGGCTAAAGAAAAGATCATGCTAATTCTAGATAAGGTGTTTGTGCATTAACAAGATACCGGTGCTCATATAAAGTGCATAAAAGCTCAGGTTGCTCCTACTCCAGTTCAAAGAGACTATAGTCAAGGGCAAACCAATCCCATTGAGGTGGATGTCTCCATATTTCCTTAATTTTCTAATGAATATGATTCTCTAGTCTCTTTGATTTGATGGCCCTATTAGAGTATGTTTAACTTTTTTTTTCAATTTGTTTATATTCACTCTAAAGCTCTATCTAAGTACCTTTCATGGTGTTTCATGAAACACTTTGAAATGGAGCATCCACTTGAAATGTTGGATATTTCCACTCATACATAGTTTATTTCTAAAAATAAATAAGCATTTGAACTCTATCAAGTTCTAGTTTGCTAGGTTCATCACATTGTTTATTTTGGACTACAAACCTTTTATTTTGCCAGTGGTTTGTTTGCCATGGTGGTAGGCCACTGACAAGTAGGTGTAGATAATTTTCAATAGTTTCTATATTCTTTTGTTTAATGGAATATTAGCTTGAAATAATGTCAACTAAGATTCAATATTGTTTATCAAACCTTAAGAAGATAAGATATTACTCAAAATTCTTTAGAATTTTATTTTTATATTCGAAAAGCATCAAAAGAAGTGTTCCCAAATATCCATAGTTTTGTTGAGCTAAAAGGTCAAGAAGGTTTGTAGTGTGAAAATATTTTGAAATTTAGATCTAATTTGAGCATAATTTGGAAAACATTCAACTCTTTTAGCATCACAAATGTGACAAACTCTTTCATCCCTTGATGTTTTGGTAATTGACCAACCCCTAGTTTCACTATGGCACTCATGAAAATTTGTTATTAATTTAGGAATACTTATTTTATTCTTTAGCCTAGTCAAAATAGAGAGATTCTTTTGACTTTCAAGAGTCAGTTTGATCATCTCCTTGTAATATCTTAGTTTCCTTTTCCCTAAAAAATTATTGGAACTCCACAATTTCTCCCTAAATTTTGATGTAATAATATATTTAATATTATCCTTATTATGCAAAATGATCTTCTCCTTTATCACCCAATCATCTAGTCAATATTGGGCGTCTTTATGCCACGACTCCTTGAGCCGAAGTTGATTTTGGCTAGAGTTAGAAGCATTTTTAGGAAACCTCTTGTCTTCCATGCTTTTTAACCTCTTCCTATACATAAGATACCTAGTCATAGCTGTTATAGACATATTTGGGCACATCAACCCCAAACTTATATGTCGATAAACTAGGGCTCTTCGACCCCTAAAAGAGTTTTTTCATACCCTAAAAGATCTTAGTCATCTAATTACATCATTCCCCAAAAGTTCCACCTGAGAAGCCATCCAGAAATGGCCTAAACTGAACCATACTGACTGCTCCACTAGCAGGGTGCGATGCATACTGAGTGGTACACTGCCCAGGTGTGATGCATACTGATTAGGCCTTCTATAGGGTGCAATTGGCAAGGATGGACAAATGTCCAAGACAGTTTGCTAGGTGGTTGCTCATGGAATCTTCTAGAAACTTCTCCTATGCCACTTGCCTCTTTGAATTCACCCAGGGATGAGTAAGAGATCCAAGAAATCTCCAAGTGGAACCAATTGTAACAAGTGGAATGACACTAATCAAACCCCAGATATGACTCACACCCTTGCACACATCTATAAATGGATCCCTCATCTAAGAGATCTAGGGGCTGGAGTGTTGTGAATTGCAACGAAGTGTTGATAGTTTGTATTTGAGGAAAAGAGCATTGTATTGTTGGTGTGATCTTGCTATTTCATGAGGTGAAGAGGGATTGAAGCTGGGAGGATGATGTTGGATCAGACAATTGGGTTGTAATTCTCCCTTCTATTTAATAAAGTTCTTCAAGTTTTCTTCCATATGATTTGAAATTGTGAATGTTGTCATTTGTTCATTATATATTTGATTCTGTAATGTTTATGTTGTAATAGATCAAGATGCTTTGACGGTTCTTTGTTGTTGTGTTTCTACAGGTACTCTCCAAGAAGGTTAAGTACGGGGAGGAGTTACAAGCTCTGTCAAAGGGGAGAGAGATCAAGAAAGGGATTAAGTGGAAGTTCCAGGTTGGTTCCATTGTCTTTCTCTTATTTGGTACATGTAGAATAAATCATTGAATTGCTTTAAACTATTGTTTTTAGGGCAGCTGCCAAACCTAGAGGGCTAGTCGTTTGACAAGACACTAGTTTTCCCCGAAGCAAACTGGTAACTCCACTAGGGAAGAACAGATGTTTGTTTGTTTTTATTGTTTGTTTTATAAACTATAGATAGAGCCTGAAGTCAGCCAGGTAGCCTTCAAACTACTCTTGCTCTGCAATTGCATAGTAGATGAATGTTGCTTCAATAAATCTCTGGTTTAGTTTATGAATTAAAAATTTGACTTACAAGCATTCTAGATGCCCTTTCAGTAGCTCAGTAACCTCTCAAGACCTCCCTCTATACTTTTCTCTTTACTGTTCATCATATCTCAGCCTAACTCACTGAAGAAAACTGCACATCTGAGCCAAAACCCATTTCAATTGCACTTCCTAGCCCATCGCACTATCTATCACTGTAATCCAGTATGCATCGCACCTCCCGAGTGTGTAAAGTGCAATGCATCCCTGTTTTTGTGAAGCCCAAGTGCGATGACTGATTGATCCTTTTGCCATTCTAGAAATTGGGGGTTTTTGACCTTGTTTTCAGTTTTGTTTTGTTTTTTTACTACTTATGAACAATACCTCCTTACTGAAGCCTACTTGCATCACATAGATCAACCTCCTTTAGATTAGGATTAGTGAATGTTTTTATGTATTTGTTCATCATTTACAATCCTTTGTCAAAAAGTTGCTTAAATCGATCTGTCGCGTTGATACAAAAAGTGTCGTAATCGTTGTTTTGTGTCGAAAAGAGAAGTGTCGTGGATTCTTCCTTCCCTAGATAGTCGATTGTAATTTTCGTTATGTATTTGATTTGATTTGTTTAAATTCGAAGTGTCGAAAGCATTTTTATTCAAAATTGAAAATGTCGTTTAGTCTTCCTTTCTCTTTTGAAAAAAAAATTGTCGAAAATGTCACTTCGAGTAAAATATTTCAAATCTTTGCTACATTTAGTTTTTCTTTTTGGCATTTTTCACATTAAGGGGAACAAAAACAAATACATGCATTTTCATTTAGCATTTTGTAGTTTGTGTGCAAAAAATGATTTAGGAAAATGCACTAGTGTGTGCTCTTTGCTCTTTGTTTGAAAGAATTGTAATCTTCTTTCCCTAGTAGCTAGGATTTTCATTGCTCAAAATAAACAAAGATTGTTTATCATTGTAGATTGCATTTTAGGAATTTCAAAATCAACATCACGCGGAGAACCATTGAAAGGAAAACTTTAAACAAGATCAATTTTAAAATAAATTCCAATGAACCTAACAATGCTTTGGAACTTCAACACATCTAGAGGTCTAGGCTAAAAATGTGTTTTGGCGTCATTAAAACTAGTGGTTATCATTTTCATTAAAGGTTGGGTGATTCCTCCTTCTTGATACGACTAGTGCTAGCATAGATTTGTGCTACCCGTACTATCGTGTATATATTGGGAGACCACAATAGGCTTAAATCCTTTATCCATAGGAAGCCAAGTCTGCCACCTTATTGATTGCAATTTACTGAACACAACATTCAGGAAGATTGACTGTTGTACATAAGTCCTTGGTAATTTCTATTTAATTTATCACCAAGGTGTATATTGTAGTTTTTCAATTGGTTTGGTAATCCCTTTGTCTAGATTTTCTAGAGTAGTCACTTTCATTCCTTTTCGACTCTTTAAAAGAAAAGGTCCATCTGAGCACTTGTCACTTCAGGCTCATTAAAAATCGAAGGAGACTAGAGTCATCTTTAGCTTTTTCTCGACTCTTAAAAACTGAAAAAGCAAAGTTGTGTCCAAGCATAATTAAAAATAATTCAATTTGGAATAAAATCCCTGTTCCTTAGTTGATATTAGGTTGAGATATATGGAAACAAATCCGAGTCCACCAATCAAGGAATCCCTTTTGATGGGAATCCTAGTCCTTTTCCTTCTTTCGGAAATATTGGTTCTCCTTATATGGCTACATTATCCCTTTTGGGAGTTACCATTGGCCTTCCAGTATGGTTGTTTTCAACCTCCTCGGTTCAAAATGTCGAGACATCTCTGAAATCGAGTACACCTCCAACTGGGAAAAATCAACCTCCAGTTGATCCTAAAGTTGACCCTTTTCCTTCTTCCTCATTTGTTTCTTCCTCCCCTTCCTCTTTCTTGGTGAAAGTATTGGTACAGGAAACTAGGTGGCTAAGAAGAAGAAGAAAGGGAAGAAGAAGAAGAAGAAGCCAATTCAGCAAGGGGGCAACCAGACAACCATTGCTCTGAATGCAACATCTGATGAAAATCCGTCCATTAAGCTTCCCAAAGCCAAATATATGTGCATAATTTGTACAGGACACCATTTTCATCGAGATTGGCGTTACTTTCCTCGAATCATGCGAATGGTCTTCCCGTTCACACCATCCTTTGTCATCAACCTCTAGAGATCATGTTGGTAACACACCATCAACTAGTGAAAGTAAAGTTCATGGACAGAAGGGAAAGGTCAGGATTCCATGTAGGTTATGTGAAGGTAGTCATTCCTTTCACCTTTTTCCCTTTTTGGATGAAGCCAAAAGAGTGTTGTATAACCATCCTGCTTCACCGCAACGACTTCCATCTGGTTCCAGGGAACTATCCCTAAATCCTTCACTAGTTGATGAACCAACTGACCAAAATCAACTGTCAATCGAAACCACTCTCACTAAAAGTGAATCCTATGAGTCTATATCCGACCAAAATAAATAGGTCGAGGTAACAGTTGACCCGATTTCACCTTCAGCTGATCGTACCTTTCCCGACTAGAGTGAAAATGATACCACTCAAGTTCTTTTTGTTACCTTAGATTCAAATGAGCTTGGGGGCAGTCCACCTGTTCCATCAAGACAGGAGGAAAATCCTCCAGTTCTCATAACTCAAGGAGTTAATTCTCTTGTTCCTACGGTACCCCCTCCAAGTAGTCTAGTCACTTCCTTTGATTGGAATTAACTGGCAGGATCTCGCCTTCCTTCTTATGTGCCTTTCTAGATCATAGTACAAGTTTTTAATATGATTGTATCTGGCACTATTATAGATGAAGGTGCATTAGTGATTATCCTTTCCTCAACTGCTTGGCAAGCACTCGATTCGCCATCGCTTGTGCCTGTTACAAAGAATCTTTTGGGCTTTAACAAAGGAACAAATCAACCGTTAGGGATCCTTCCTCAGTTACCTATCACTTTGGGAGAAATTTTTTTTATCTGAACATCATGGTAGTCCCAGAACCTTTAGATTACAATTTACTTCTTGGGCGTGACTATGTTTATCACATGGGAGCTATTGTTTCAACACTCTTTCGAGTGATTTGTTTCCTGCATGAAGGCAGGATTGTCACCATTGACCAAATTTCATTTCCCGGTCCAAACATAGCTCCTAGTCAACCATCATCCCAAAATGGTCCATTTATACCAATGGTATCATCCCCGCCATGGGTTAATTATGTTGCAACCTGTTCCATACCTACATCGATTGACGATCAATTCAATGATGTTGTACATTATGTACTGGGGGAATTGGAACCAGATCTTTCCTTCAAGACCACTTATGAGTTGTGATCGAAGGAGGCCGAGGAGAGTTCATTGTCTTGTGTCAACCTCGTTAAAAAAATGAAACCAAGAATCTATGAAGAGTCCCTTGTCTTGTGTCAAGCTCGTAAAAAATGAAACAAGGACCCCTGGAGCAAAGTTCCAAGTTGAGTCTTTGATTAGATCTCATAAAATTCCAGTCAAGTCTTTCACTTGATCTTGTAAAAGAACCTTCATTCCATCCATCTGATAACCATGAGCGGTTTAGTGAATGTAATGAAGCTTGGGGGGCATGCACCTAGTAGTAAAGATATTGGATTGGTCTGATACACCATTCATTTTTGTCTATTCTGGACGAAGCCAAGGAGGTGTTTTTTCTATTCTGGATGAAACCATCTTACCTCACCATAGTGATTTCCATCTAGTTACAAGAGACTCTCCCTTTCATCATGTTGGGGGCATGCGAGCCAACTCAAGCAAAGTTTTGTCGTTTGGAGCTTAAGTGAAAATGAAACTGACTCCAAGCATAGTTTGTTCATTTCAAGCTTGTATAAACATAAAACTGAATCCAAGCATAGTTCCCCCATGGTTCAAGCTTGTCAAAAAATGAACCCACCTTCAGGTAATTAACATCTGTGATTGCCATTCTAATAGCCTTTCAAACCTTGGTTGTGTACCTCCCATCACCTCCATCCCTTTGGCCAATCATACGCTTCCACTTGGTTGTTTTACCCCTTTTGAGGAATAGTTGCGATGAGTAGTCTTATTAGCTAGCCTCTTCATAGAATTCACCATGTTTTGAGAAGTTCCAAATTCACTGGAACCATTTTCTACCCTAGACACCACTCGTTCCTCAAATCGAGTCTCCTTTAAACCCTTTTCAGACTCATTAAATATGAAAGGATTGTTGAGCAATTGGCCTTTCCAGCTCGTTAAAGTGATTGGAAATGTCATCCCTCCTATATGATTTTATACTTTTTTGGACCTGAGGGATTATCCTACGAAAAAAGTCAAGTGCTTGTCTTTTTCGGCTCGTTAAAGTGATCGGAAAAGTCATCCCTTTGGTATTATTTTATTTTTTTTCGGACCTAAGGGATTATTTTACAAAAAATAACTTCTGAAGTTTTCTTTTTGCCCCTTTCCAAACTCTCTAAACATGAAAAGGACCGAGATATCCTTGTCGTTAAACTCATTAAGACAATAGTGACAAACTTGTCCATTCTAGACAAGACCGAGTTTCACTGTCACTAAACTCATTAAAACATAGCAACAAGTTTGCCCGAAGGGAAAATTATAGAACAAACATATGTTATCCTCCTCAAGCTTGACAAAAATAAAGAGGTACTGGTCAGCAATGACTAGGGAGAAGAACTTATGGTAGCAGGTCGCTCTTGCTTTCACTCCATCACCATGATTGAGTCAGGTTGGGTTATTCCATTCACTGATCATTTTACCATTGGTCTTTCACACCATCCATTGGGGTTAACGCTACCAATCCATCTCAGTGTCATCGACATGTTCAAGAGAAGTCATTTAGTTGAGAAACCACAAACCAGTTAATGTCTCATCCACTGCAATACCTCCAACCTTCATTTTTTCATGAAAGCCATTCCTGAACCTTGTGTTGTCAGTCCATTTTCACCTCCAGAAATCATTTTCTTCGTTTCGTGTCGTAGATGTGGGATACATTAAGGCCATCCTATGACGAGCCACTTCTTGTCGACATCAGCTCATTATCCAAGAAATTGACTCAGAAACACCCCTTTTAGTGCTTTGAAGCTTGCATGCAACAACAGAAAGTTTCTCACTTCCGGCAATAGGTTGACATCAATGGCCTTCGACTGAAAGATTTTGCGTGGTGTTCGACATTAGATAATATATATCCACACCATGTGAATTGTACTATAGTACCTTGAGGGTCGTTATCATTATCAGTGATTCCTCTCATGTCTATTAACAGCTCACATTATTGGCTGGAAATCAGGCAATTTCTTTCCATGTTCGAATTCAGAACATCTCTTCATATGGATTGACTTGTACATTGAACGAATATTGAATGAGTTTGAAGACCTTGGATCTAGTTTCATCCATCTGGGCTGCAATATAGTCATATATATAAAAACATCAAATTTACAAAAGCGCTGCACAGATAGTCATCCGAACCAAGGATGATGACTCTACATCTAAATAATCACTAGTCTGCATCTATAGGCAACTATCTAATCTATGTACATGAAATTAATTTATAAAGCTGAGCATGGGAATGCCTCCCTAATCTAGATCATGAAAATTACATTACGATGATGTATTGTATTGTAACTTATGCAGGTCACCTTCTAGTTCAAACCCTCAAATCCTCATGATAAAGCATTTCACCTGACATCAAAATTTACGACTTCATGCTTTAGGGGGCAACTGTTATAGACATATTTGGGCACATCAGCCCGAAACTTATATGTCTATAAACTAGGGCTATTAGACCCCTAAAAGAGTTGTTTCATACCCTAAAAGAGCGTAGTCAACTGATTACATCATTCCCCAAAATTTCCACCTAAGAAATCATCCAGAAATGGCCTAAACTGAACCATACTGACTGCTCCACTGGCAGGATGCGATGCATACTAAGTGGTACACTGCCCAGGTGTGATGCATACTGATTAGGCCTTCTATAGGGTGTGATGGGCGAGGATGGACAAATGTCCAAGATAGTTTGCTAGGTGGTTTCTCATGGAATCTTCTAGAAACTTCTCCTATGCCACTTGCCTCTTTGAATTCACCCAGGGATGAGTAAGAGATCCAATAAATCTCCAAGTGGAACCAATTGTAACAACTAGAATGACACTAATAAAACCCCAAAGATGAGTCACACCCTAGCACACATTTATAAATGGATCCCTCATCTAAGAGATCCAGGGGCTGGAGTGTTGTGAATTGCAAGGAAGTGTTGATAGTTTTTATTTGAGGAAAAGAGCATTGTATTGTTGGTGTGATCTTGCTATTTCATGAGGTGAAGAGGGATTGAGGCTGGGAGAATGATGCTAGATTAGACAACTGGGTTGTAATTCTCCCTTCTATTTAATAAATTTCTTCAAGTTTTCTTCCATATGATTGTGCAATCGTGAATGTTATCATTTGTGAATGTTGTCATTTGTTCATTATATATTTGATTCTGTAATGTTTATGTTGTAATAGATCAAGATGCTTTGATGGTTCTTTGTTGTTGTGTTTCTGTAGGTACTCTCCAAGCGAGTTAAGTATGGGGAGGAGTTACAAGCTCTGTCAAGGGGGAGAGAGATAAAGCGGAAGTTCCAGGTCAGTTTCATTTTCTTTCTCTTATATGTTACACATAGAAGAATTCGTTGAATTTCTTTAAACTATTGTTTCTAGGGCAGCTGCCAAACTTAGAGGGCTAGTCGTTCAACAAGACACTAGTTTTCCCCGAAACAATAGCTAGGATTTTAATGTGGAAATGGCTTGCTTTAGTGAGGAGGATAAGATAAAAGTGCATTTACTTTAATTTTGAAATTATATGTTATAAAGCTTTTCTAAATTTGTTCAATCTGCCTTGACATGTCCATGGCCATACTACATCACCACACTTCAATCCATATAAAATAACAAGGGTGATGGCAGTCTCAAAGAGGAGTTTTCTTTAATCCTATATCCAAATATTTTTTGACTTATAATCATTTTCAAGTCCACAATAAGCTTTCAATCCTCAATTTACCCTTTTCGCAATGTTATAATTCTTGTTGAGCTTATGAGGGATATCAATTCTAATATATTTGTATGAAGGAACTACCTCCAAGTTGTTGTTACATATGAAAGTATCATATGTGATATTTTTGGATTTAACTATCATGACTTTCATTTGGTTAGTATTAATATTCAAACCGATCTTGGAACAAAAATCTTGGAAAATTATTAGTTGCTTGGCAAAATTGTAAGATCTCCTTACCAAAAGAATAATATCATCAACATAAAGAATAAGAGTGATGGATTACTAGTAAGAGTGGGGAAATTACTCTTCTAACTTGTCAATGTATATGTGAAAAAGGGTAGATGACAAGGGACACCATTTCTCGACACTGATATTGTATTTAATATCTTCTGACCAATCCTCATTAGTCCTAAACTTAAGAATAATATTCTCATGCAACCTTGTCACAGAAAACCTCAACTAAAGACGAACTTTATCTATTCCAACCACTTCCAGAGGTTTGTTACGGGAATGATGTAAAAATATTTTTTAAAGTCAATGAAACAATAAGGAAGAGTGATTTTCTTATTGCAACATTCCTCTTGAATGATCTTGAGATTAAAATGGTGGTCCCAAATTGAGTGACATCTCCTAAACATGCTTGGACTTTCACTCTTTTATCATGACTTTCTAGCCATATGCTAATATTCTTTTCCAAAGTAATTCCATATAGATTAGCTAAAATATGGATAGTAAAAAAATATATATGATTAAAGGGAATGTTTTTATCCCTACTTGTAAAAATAGGTACAATGAGCCATTATGTCCAAGGCTTAGGGGAGTCTTTCTTCACTACCAAATTGAAGAGATTGTGTATGTGGGTGATGAAGATATATCTTCCCATTTTAAATATTATTTTTGTTAGCTTGTAATGTTCTTAGCTTTCCTAATTTCAAGTTGCTTAACTCCAAACTATGTTTTTTACATAAAAGATTTCACCCAAATTTAAGGCTAATCTATTGGATGATAAGGATTTGGAGGGTAAAATGAAGCTAAGATATTATAAGGAGGTGATAAAACCCACCCTTGATAACTAGAATTGTCTTTCTGTTTTTGACCAACTCAAAGAAAAAAATGAACATCACAATTCGCTAATATTATAACTAATTCTCATGAGCTTCAAAGTGAAACCAAGCAATGTCTACTGTGAAGACTCCCTGGGAAGATAGAATTTGCCAACTTTGTGATACTAAGAAGGTGGATGATGAAAATCACTTTCTTTTATATTGTCCAACCCTTACTCACATCTGCTCTCATTTCCCTAACATTCGTCACACTTCCAATCTTCTTGACTTGTTAAGTCAACCCAACTATAGTGATCTTGGTGTGCTTCTTTCCCTCCTTTTTGAGCATATAAATAAGATTTCAAAGAATTACAATTAGATTATTCTTCTTCTTAAAGTCTGATAGACCATATTAATCTTAATGAAATTTAATCATCATCATCAACAACAACAAAAACATTCAAGATAATGTCCATACATTAAAGAATTCATAATAGTTTTTCAAATAAAAATCCCAATTCTTCAAAAAAATCATATTAAATTTTCATATATGAAAAAACATATATATAAAAAACCAATTTTTATTATATTAATATAATAATAATAAATAAGATTATTTCATCTCATATATAATTTTAATTTATATAATTTTATTTTATTTTAATTGAAAAACTAAATTAATATATATATATATATATATATACTTTATATAATATATATATTATAATTTTAATTAAATTTTCTTAAATTAAAATTAATATCAAAATCCCTCTTCCTCGTTTGTCAACTTGATCATATTTGGGAAAAGGTTAATTCCATTAAAATTTTATCCTTACTTCCTTGTCTATCTATTAAAAAAAAATTAAATACAAATGTCACCGAAGCAAGATTGCAATGGAATGGAAGATTAACACTGTTATTTTATTATTTTTCTTAAAATTTCATAAAATCTATAAGATCTATAGATATTTTTATCTAATAAGTAATATCTATCTATATATATTTATTTTTTCTAACCTAAAATTAATTCAAGTGAGAATAATGGTTGGCCCAAAATATCAAAGTTCAAATAACTTTTGGTATCTCTCCCTTGATTCATAAACTCATTACAAAATAATATTTATCATTTCCATAATTTTGTATTTTTCATTTAAAATGAAGATCATAATTATTTCTTATAAATATGATTAAATTAATTGTTTAGTAAGATTATGCTTTAGCTTCCACGTTTTGGAATATAGTAGTAAGGTTAATAGCATTGAAAGGTTAGATTTAACAATGGATATTTTCATAGATTTCTATTAAGGTAGATATTCATTTTAAATTAATATATATTATTAAATTTAAGGAAGTGAGTAGCCAATACAGATCGTAATGTATAAGAAGGAAGAAGAAGGAAGATTTCTTGTGAGGGAAATTGGGAAGGTTTTTTCTAACAAAATTAGTTATCTAGATTTCTAGTATGACAACCAAATTACCAAATTGTTCTAGGGAATGAGCTATGTAATTATTTTGGAGAAATTTGGTTGGCCACATAGACCAAGGAGAGGAATTGGATTCATATAATGGGTAGTGGGGATGGAGGAGAGAACTTTCCAAAGCATAGGAGAGATAGAATTGAGAGCACTAGATAGATATAAACAAGATTGCATAAAGAGTTGCAGAGTGTGCACGAATGAGCAGAGTGTTGTGCATATGAACTAGAGTAACCTGTGAATTATATCATGAACTACATGTGTTCTAAGCATGTGAATTTGAGTAGAAGGTGATATAAATCCTTCTAAGCAACAAAAACCCATATAAAGTCATGGATGAGGTAATCAAAGGGGGAAGTCAACATGGAAGCATTTACGTTGAGCGAGGTGTTGATTGTGGAGCTTGACTATCTCATTGATATAGAGGTCTTTCTTTTTGCTATGTTTGGACTCTAATTCCTGATGGTGGATGTAGGGTGACTTGTCCAAACTACCATCACTAGAGTACAAGGGGTTGGCCAAAACTCTTTGGAGGCCCCCTTGGTGAACAGTTCAAGGGAAGTACCCTTGAAGAGAAATTTTTGGAAAAATTACCTTGTAAAATATTGCAATTTCACTGTCAATCTAGATCATTCATAATTAATTAATGGATTTGATAGTTTATATTATTGTTAGGGTTTTCTAAAACTAGAAGGAAACCTTATTTTTATGATGGAATTGTATTGCAGCTAGGAATTATTGAGATATCATTGTAATTGAGAGAGAGGATATTGTGAGAGAGATAAGAGGAGGTTGCAGTGAATGTATCATAGGTTGTAATCCCTTTATTTTTCTAGATAGAATAAAATGAAGGATTAGTTGTTTCTCCATGGATATAGCTTGAATTGGGAACCATGTATATTAGTGTGTATTTTGCACTCTTTCATTCTATGTTTTATTTTTGCATTCATTTTGATTTTATTTCTAACAACTGGTATCAAATCCAAAGGTTTATTTTGGTTGATAAAATTAATAGATGGTTTCTAGTTTGAGGGCGAGAAATGAAACAAAAAGGCTTTAGGGTAATAGAGTTTAATGGCCTAAAATAACAACTATGGAAGATGAAAATGGAATATTATCTATATTAAAAAAAAATTCTACCATTGGGTGAAATAACAAAGAATTTAATGACTACAAAATATGAAGAATGGGATATTCCTGATAGAAAGTCAATGAGAACATTATGGCTATGCCTTTCTACATCAACAACTTTCAACATTTTGAAAGAAAAGAAAATCTAGAGTTTCATGATGGAATTGGCTAAACTGTATGAAAAACCCTTATCTTCCAACAAGGCATTTCTTATGAAGTGTGCTAGGGCATAAATCTACCTCAAGCTAAGAAAGGTAGGTCTAGGGTAACATCAAACCACACTTAACCTGGTAGCTAGCCCTACCAGGTCAGGAGAGGGCTCTCTCCTTGTCAATCTCACGAAAATATAGAAAATAAGTCTTGAGATGACTGATAAAAACTAATTTTAGGCTAGGTATATGCTCATAGGAGTTTGATTGAATTTTATGTTGGTTTGTTGGATCAAATGTGAAAGGCAGTTTTGGATCCGGGGAATGAACTCAGTCTTGCAGAGATTTCTATGGGGCGAGGTAGGCAAGTGCTTTAGTACTTTAGATTAGGTGTAATGGTGTGTCTTTGAGACTGGTGAGGAGTTGGAGAGGGAATGAATGTGTCATGAGGCCTCTTCAAATAGTAGAAAACATGTAAAACTAATGAAACCCTAAGGTAGAGCACTGCAACATCAATGATTTCCGCCTTTATACTTGATTCATCTAGTTAAGTAGAAAAGAAATAGATAATGGCACACATAAACATATGATAATTTGAATCACAGAAGGAAAAATAATACTAAGTCACCTTGCCACAAGAATCCCACAAAATGCTGCAAACCCTAGGATATTTCCTTGCCATACTGCAGAGATGATGTACAATAGTGCTCAAATCATTCACAAGAGTCCAACCTTGACAAATGACTAAGAAAGTACAATATATAGGCAAAAAACCACCCATTTTAGCCTTTAGGTGTTGAATCCATGAGTCTAGGAGCTATTTCAACAAGATCTAAACTAGGAACTGAAAAATAAGCAGTGGAACAACTTGCCTCTAAAACCTAGGAAACCGATGCATTCAACTCTAAACCACCCACAACTGATGTATCTACCTTATCAAGTCAATTTTTATCACTTTTACATCATAGTACATCAATTTACATCATGTCACATAATGAATTTGACCATAAGATATAAAAAGTCAAACTAGAAGAAAACTAGGTGAAAAATAGAGTTTTTGAGCAAAAATTGGCACTTTTTCATCCTGTGCGTAGCGCTTTTTCAAAGCTTCTTTTGGAGGGCTTCCCGAGGGCCAAATTGGGTACAACATAGCTCATTGGAAATATTATTGAATCTAAATTCCAACACAACTTTAATTTTTCAATTTGGAGTTCATTTGTCCTGTCAAAAGTCAAATCTCCCAAGATTGGTCAAAATGTGGAAAATGGGGTTGTCTAAAGGTAGAGTGCTATTGCAGTCAACTTTTGAAGGTCTTCCTCAGCTCAAAATTGAGCTCATAATAGCTCAGTTGAAAATTCTTTGTGTTTAGTTATCATGTCACTCATCAAGCAAGTCATTTGGCCAACTAAGCTAGGACAAATCTTTATTTTCCCAAGGTCACTTTAGAGGTGCATCAATTCTCTTAAGGCAACTATAGCTTTGACATTTCTCTAAAACCATGACACCTGTGTAAAAAGTGATGGAGGTTTTTCTTCCTTCACCTAATTTTGAAAAAAAATCTCTCACTTTCTCCAAATTCATCTTCTATTTCTCAGAAACATCATTTGAGTAAAACCTACCCCGATGTGTGGAATAGGGGATTTGTCGAAATAAAGGGAAATGAAGGGGATAAGGGGCTTCTAAATTCTTGAGGAAATTTTTGGAAGTAGGGAGGGATGTTAGGAAATAGAGAAAAGTAGAATTTCAAATATTGAGTGAGGGGAAGGGGTCCAAAATGGATAAACACAGGCCAAGCCTAGACAATTGTCAAATTATAGCAAGAAACTAGGGTTTGTGGGAATATGAGGAATTTGAGGGATATTAGTGATGGGAAGTGTTTCATAAGGTACATTAAGGATAGGGGAAGGTGTATGAGCATCAGGATGAAAGATTTGTTGATGATTTGACCATCCAAGAGAAATTACCTTCAAAACCCTAGGACAGGGAAATGAGCCTTACCCAAGTACAACTGAAGCATGAACAAGGTGTAAAATGACCCATTGGAACCCGAAATGATGATGAAAACCCTTTGAATCATGGTACACTCAGCTAAATGGTGACATGGACCGACCTTTGGAGAATTTTGAAAGGAGTGCAAACAAACCCTAGACCTAATACCTATTGACTAAAGTTTTCTTGAAAACTCACTGAAATGACAAAATTTGACTTTGACACTTTGAGACCACTTTGTAAGAGCATATTTGATCACTGGAGGAAGGCTGCAAAGACTGACACTAACATTGGCTCCAATGGGGATGGTAACTCCTTGGAGGTGCCAAGAACCGTAGATCTTTGGGAGAGCAGACCAGTTCCTTATCCATTGGGCATGGAGTCAAAAACTCAAACTAAAATGCATGACTGAAAACTGATGACTTGATGACACAAACAGACTTGAAATTGACTCAATACTAAATCACAATTGACAAACTGGAAAATATGCTTCAAAATGGAGCTTATTCAATAAAACCTACTCTAGTTGTTCCATTCATCATCTGATCAAGTGAAATGAAACAACTAATGTAACCAAGTAAGTATTCTAGCTGTTGTTTGAATTCTTAGCAAGTGCTTGCTTATGATCAACTAGAGAGAACCACTGAAGGAAACTCCTATGAAAACTTGTAAACAAATCTGTTGAATGATATGGATTCTCCATCTGATTCCAAAAAAACTGCATAAGGATCTTGAAATTCCTGCGCACTAGTACTTAGCTCATCCAATGGATTCTTTTCTTCTCCTCGTACCATGAATGCAAACTTTCATCTGAGCATTGTGACGAGACTCCTTCTAAAAATGACAAAGGAATCGACTGTTAGATCATGTTTGTATCAGTACTTTTTTCAAGCTCACAGTTAGCTAATGGAGAAGGACTTTGACTGCCGACATAATCTAACACATCAGCTATTGGATCATAAAAAACTTGAAAAGACTACTGCAACCCACTTTCTATTAGCTCCGATGAGATTACATGATTTCCTACAGGTTGCTCATTTGAAGATATATACATTTTTCCTTTCAAAAACTGAAATGATTCAAAACAAAATGGTACAGAATCATCTTGCATCATTTTATCATATGGTCCAGCTTCCAAGTCTTCATTTGCAACTTGAAAATCAATGGAATTCGGAGGCTGCAACTTTGGATATGAAAAGTCTTGAACAAAGTTTTCATTTCCCTCAAGATGGTCTAGATCAAGACTTGTTGACAGTTGATTTCTGATTGCATGAAAGTTGTCTCTGATAGACTGAAACGAAGCAAAACAAAAAGGAAAAGATCATTTACTTACTTCAAAATTTGTTGCACTTTCCTCCTCACTTCCATAGCTAATATGCAATCGCTGATCACTGTACTTGAACTGCTGAAAGTGAACTTCCTCGTACCACAAACTATTTGCTGATAATTTGTCTACAAGATTAGCTTCTGTTTGGAGAACATAAACATCATAATCATACTGATCAAACTAAGGAAAATCATTAGTATAAAAGACATCATCAAGCATGCATGTCATATCAACATCTCTCTCTTCTCCAAGATGATCTATAAAACAATCATTATCGGATCTATGACAGCTGGGATATGAAACAAAATGTTTTGGATCAACAAATTGTTCTTCTTCAATTAGCGAGCCATGGGCTTGAACATCATAATCATTCCTGTAGTGATCTTCGGCATCATCTCTTCCACTGCACTTACCCAAATGTCGAGCCTTACCTCTAAAGATGTCAATTCCTCTGGATCTATGTTTTTCATCTCTTCTTTCTTCAACTTTGCCCTTCTGATCAACAAATGAGCCTCTACATCTACTACACTGTTTTGCATCTCTTCAAGTGTTGCAAGGTTCCTTTCTCTCAGCTGAAACTCCATTTCCGGATCAAAGGCACCCAGGTAGTGCAAAAGAGCGGATCCAGGAGGAGGTCTTATATTAACAAGCATCGAAGAATAAACTTGGTTAAATCTGGCAGAAAACTATTGTACTGTCTCCCCTGGCAATCTTTTCAACTGGTTATACTCTTCTCTAATCAAGAAAGGGTTCTGTCTAACCACCCATCTGTCGAGGAAGAATTTGACGAACTGCTAGAAATCTGAGATGCTCGCATCAGGCAGGGTTTTGAACCAACTCTTGACTTTTCCTTGTAAAGAAAGAGCAAAAAGCCTAATACTAACATCTTCTTCATCAACTTCAAAAAGGTCAAGAAAAGACTCAAAATTCAATACATGTCTCTTAGCAGTGATGTTGTTACAGTCACCATCAAATCTTGGTAGATATAGGTCATGATTTTTAGGGAAAGCATGGGATATAGGAGGTAAAATTAGAGGCTTGTATTGATCTGGAATTTTACAAGGTATAGGGGTATGTACAGAAGGTATAGAATCAGTCTTGGTCTCTTGAGGCTCATCAGTTTGAAGAAGGTCATCACAAGCTTTAGGTCTTGATCAAGCTCAAAGGCATGCAAATATTTGGTATTCACAATATTCAAAGGGAAGGAATCAAATGCAGGCCGATGATCTTTTCTCAAATACA
Source organism: Pinus taeda (assembly GCA_000404065.3). Classification (NCBI taxonomy): domain Eukaryota; kingdom Viridiplantae; phylum Streptophyta; class Pinopsida; order Pinales; family Pinaceae; genus Pinus; species Pinus taeda. Next base: position 106,710 of record APFE030502912.1, on the reverse strand, counting down.
ATATACTTTGCAAAGCCTTCTTAACATTCTTGGGAAAAGAGAAGAAATAATTTATAACAAAGAATAAAATGTCTTGAATGAAATTCCAACTTGAATACCCGATCTTTCCATATTGTCCTTTCATGTTTCTGCTGGTCAAGTTCATCCTCTGGTGGAGTCCTTGGATCTGATGTCAAAACTGATTTGGAGTCGTCGGGTGAATGATTTTAGCCTTCTGATGTCTGATCGTTGTCCACCATCAACAATCAGATCTAAACTTGATTAAATTTTTCTGAGGAACATAAAACTACATCCCTCAGTATGGTCGCCACTATGTTAGGGCCTAAATCTACCTCAGGCTGAGAAAGGCAGGTCTAGGGTAACATCAAACCATGCTTAACTTGGTAGCTAGCCCTACCAGGTTGGGAGAGGGCTCTCTCCTTGTCAATCTCAGGAAAATATAGCAAATGATGCTTGAGATGACTGACATAAGGACTAATTTTAGGCTAGGTATATGCTCAGAGGAGTTTGATTTAATTTTATGTTGGTTTGTTGGATCAAATGTGAAAGGCAGTTTTGGGTCCGGGGAATGGACTCAGTCTTGCAGAGGTTTCTGTGGGGCGAAGTAGGAAAGTGCTTTAGTACTTTAGATTAGGTGTAATGGTGAGCCTTTGATACTGGTGAGGAGTTGGAGATGGCATGAATGTGTCATGAGTCCTTTTCAAATAGTAGAAAACATGTAAAACTAATGAAAACCTACGGTAGAGCACTGCAACATCAACAATTTCCACCTTTATACTTGATTCATTTAGTTAAGCAAAAAAGAGAGAGATAATGGCACACATAAACATATGATAATTTGAATCACAGAAGGAAAAACAATACTAAGTCACCTTGCGACAAGAATCCTACAAAATGCTGCAAACCCTGGTCTATTTTCTTGCCAAACTGCAGAGATGATGTACAATAGTGCTCAAAGCATTCACAAGAGTCCAACCTTGAAAAATGACTAATATATAGGAAAAAAACCACCCATTCTAGCCTTTAAGGGTTGAATCCATGAGTCTAGGAGCACTTTCAACAAGATCTAAACTAAGAACTGAAAAATAGGCAGTAGAACAGCTTGCCTCTAAAACCTAGGAAACTAATTCATTCAACTCTAAACCACCTACAACTGATGTATCTACCTTATCAAGTCAATTTTTATCATTTTTAAATAAAAATACATCAATTTACATCATGTAACATCATGAATTTTACCATAAGAGAGAAAAAGTCAAACTATAAGAAAACCAGGCGAAAAACAGAATTTTTAAGCAAAATTGGCACTTTTTCATCCTGTGCGTAGTGCCATTTTTTTGTGCCTCGTGCTTTTTCAAAGCTTCTTTTGGAGGACATCTTGAGGTCCAAATTGAGTGGAGGATAGTTCATTTTAAATTTTATTGATTCTAATTTCCAAACAACTTGAATTTTTCAATTTGGAGTTCATTTTCCCTGTCAAAAGTCAAATCTCCCAGAACTGGTCAAAATGTGCAAAATGAGGATGTCTAAAAGTAGAGTGCTGTTGTAGACAACTGTTGAACGTCTTACTCAACTCCAAATTGAGATAATGATAGCTCATTGGAAATATCTTTGTGTCTAGTTATCATTTTACTCATCAAGCAAGTCATTTGGCCAATTAAGCTAGGAGAAATATTTATTTTCCCAAGGTCACTTCGTAGGTGCATCAATTATCCTAAGGCAACTGTATTTTTCTAAAACCATGACACCTGTGTAAAAAGTGAATGAGGCTTTTCTTCCTTGGCCTATTTTGGACAAAAACCTCTCTCACTGTCTCCAAATTCATCTTCTATTTCTCAGACTCATCATTTGAATAAAACCTACCTCGATGTGTGGAACAGGGGATTTGTCGAAATGAGGGGAAATGAACGGGATAAGGGGCTTCTAAATTCTTGAGGAAATTTTGGGAAGTAGGGAGGGATGTTAGGAAATAGGGAAAGGTAGAATTTCAAAGATTGAGCGAGGAGAAGGGGTCCAAAAGGGCTAAACACAGGCCAAGCCTAGAAAATTGTCAAATTATAGTAAGAAACTAGGGTTTGTGGGAAAATGAGGAATTTGAGGGATATTAGTGAAAAGAAGTGTTTAATAAGGTACAATAAGGATAGGGGAAGGTGTATGAGAAGTAGGGTGCAAGCTTTGTTGATGATTTGACCATCCAAGAGAAATTACCTTCAAAACCCTAGGAGAGGGAAATGAGCCTTACCCATGTACAACTGAAGCACGAACAAGGTGTAAAATGACCCATTGGAACCTAAAATGATTATGACAACCCTTTGAATGATGGTAAACTTAGCTGAATGGTGACATGGACTGACCTTTGGAAAATTTTGAAAGAAGTGCAAACAAACCCTAGGCCTAATACCTAGTGACTAAATTTTACTTGAAAACTCACTGAAATGACAAAATTTGACTTTGACACTCTGAGACCACTTTGTAAGAGCATATTTGATCACTGGAGGAAGGCTACAAAGGCTGAAACTAACAAAGTGCTTAATTAATATAAAGATGTTGGATGGTGGGTTTATTGTTGATCATTTAAATGAATTTAACATAGTCACCAGTGAATTAAATTTTATATGAGTAAACCTTGATGAGGAGGTTAGGGAATCTTGTATTTTTTTCTCATTGCTAGAAAGTTGGAATGAATTGGTGATGGTTGCGAGTAATGTTTCCTCTAGTGAAAATACTTTTAAATTTAATAACAATGTTGGTGTTATCCTTAGAAAGGAAACATCATGGAAAAGCACGTATGAGATGTTAGGGAATGCTTTGACTATAGAGAACAAGGGAAGGAAAAGGGAGAGAGAAAAAATCCAAAGGAGTCATAAAATATATAAGAAGGGTAGACCCAAATCTAGAGGGAGGTTGGAATGTTGGCATTGTGGGAAGATAGGATACAAGAAGAGAGAATATTAGTCTTTAAAAGAAAAAATTAAAAAAAAGAGAGATGAACAATAAGAAAATATTAAGGAAACAAATGTAGTAGGAAACAAGATGCTTTAATCCTTTATAAGATAAAAATCTAATTCTTGGGTGATATATTTATGGGATTCATTTCTTGTCGCATCCCTTAAGAAATATTTTCAAGATTATGTTCAAGGTGATTTTGGATAGGTTTATTTGGGTGATGATGAACCATGTAAAATTGTTGGAAAGGCTAAGGTATGGATAAAATTATAGAATGAAAACCAATGGTTGTAAGAGAGGTAAGACACATTTATGATTTAAGGAGAAATATATTTCAACATGGCACTCAGTAAGTGAAGGTTGTATAGTCATATTTACCAGAAATTCATTGAAGGTCACTAGAGGATCTTTGATAATAGAAAAAGGGGAGAAGGTAGGTACATTGCATTTACATAGTGGTAATGTTAACATTTCTATTGCTCTATCTTTTGAAGGAGAAGGTACAACAATGTCACAATATAGGATCAAGGACATGAGTGAGAAGGGGATGAAAATTATCGACTCAAGGAATTTATTTCCATATTTGAAGAAGGTTGATTTGGAATTTTGTGAACATTACATTTATGGAAAACTTAAAAGATTTATATTCTCATAGTTGGGAAGGAAGCAAAGAGTGAAACATTAGAGCTTGTGCATACAGATGTACGGGACTAGCTTAGGTATCATCTCTTGGTGGCTCTTATTATTATGTTACTTTTATTAATGATGCATCTAGGAAAAATTGGGTTTATTTCATTATAAATAAATCTATTATCTTTGAGAATTTTAAGAAATCAAAATATTTGATACTAGAAATGAGTTGAAGTGTCTCAAATAAGATAATGGAGGTGAATATTGTAGCAAATAATTTGATAATAATATTTCATATTATGGGATTTGTAGAGAGAGGAAAATTCCAGGAAAAACACAAGAAAATAGAGTGTCAGAAAGGATTAACAAGATAATCATGGAGCGTACAAGAAATATGATATTGCATGAAAGGGTTCCCTTACATTTTGGGTAGATGCTATTGATATTGTTATTTATTTAATATATAGAGGGAATTCAAGTTCCTTGGAAGGCAACATTGCGAAGGAGGCATGCACATGTAAACACATAAGCAACTCATGAATGAATAATTTTGGTTGTGAAGCATTTGTCCACATTAATAAAGAAGCTAGAAAAAAGTTGTAAGAAAAATCTAGAAGTGTACTTTTATTGGATATGGATTCAACGATTTTTGCTATCTCTTATGGGAATATGAAAATCAAAACATATTTTTTTTTTTGTAAATTAAAATTTCTATTGATTATAAAAAATGATCATACATCAAACTATTTTTCATCATGGTTTTCCACTAGGGAATCTAGACTAGCAGTAGAAATATAAATGCTTAGTTTGAAAGAGTATAAGAAGATTGAAAAAAATGGCATGAGAGAGAGTATCATCATGATATAAATTATAATAAAAATATATTTTATGCTAAATGAAACAAAATGGATAGAACTCTGTCTTTCACCATTAGTGAATGTGGGAATTCTAACCATAGAGAAACACCTCCAACCATTGTGACAAGAGCAAGGGTGATGACTAGGTTGATGTAGATAAATCAATAGCCATAGTAGGAGTGCTTGAAGAGGTTACACCTTTCCCTTTTTGAAGTAGGGATTCATTTTTTGCAAGCCTCATTGCCATGTCTTTGTGTTCCGATAACATCTACTTGTTTTCTTCCTAGATGATGCTAAGGTAGAAGGAAATTTTTCTCTATGTGCATCTTAAGGTCTTTCTCCTCCAAGATACTAAATAAAATTTTATCGCCAGTCATGTGGAATGAGGCTCCACTATCCAGATACCAAATACAACCCACCATTGATGAAACCATACATGCGATGAGGGTAAAGTCCATTTCGAACTGAGAGGCTAATGCCTCACCTTCCAATCCTTTTGTGGGTCCCTTCTTGGACTTCTTCGATGGGAAATTAGTTACATAATGTCCCATCTCATGATAATTAAAGCATCTCAATTTAGATTTGTCACCCTTCATCCCTCCATGAGAATAATTTGATTTAGAATGGGAAGCCTTCCATTTCCCTTTCCTTGCCTTACTCACTAAGGCCATATTTTCTTCATCATCATTCTTTGATGAAGAACCATCTCGAGTGCTCCTCCTGATCTCCTCTTGCATGAGATCCGACCACAGTCATTCCCAATCTAGCAGTTTCTCTCCTCCATTCACAAAGTTCTGGTAGCTATTCCAGCTCTTTAGAAGACCGAGGAGAGCCAGGTTCACCATATCATCATCGGCAGTAGTTATTACCACACTACCAAGCTCATCTCTGTAGGTGGTGAGCTTTTTCAGATATGTAGAAATAGTATCACCCTTCTCCGTCTTGATTTTCCAAAGCTTATCCTTAAGCTCCAGTTTCCTTTGATTGCTACTATTCTGATATAGGTCCTTCAATGTCTTCCACATTGAAAATGGAGTCTCCTTCCCATGGAGACTCAAGACAATATGGTCTCGAACTCCCTCCAGAAGAATCTATCTCGCCTTTGCCACACACTTCTTCCATTCATCCAATTCTTGTGCACTAGCTGCAGCTGGCTTGGGGATTTCTTGATCAATGAAATACTTCAAACCATTGTCTTCTAATACCACTTCCATTATATCTTTCCATGCTATCTAATTCGAGCTGCCTTCCAAGGCATACTCGAGTCTCAAGCTGTCGAAAGCCATTGACCAACCTGAAGTATGAAATGAATTCGATTTGTATCTGCAATCCCGAACTTCAAACTTCGAATTTGCATACTATTCACAACTCTAATAACCTTTTCTCTGATACCATGTAGAATTTCTCACTGTAGATTAACTTGATAATGCAATACAACTAAAGCAAAATATTTAATCTACTTCTACAATCAAACTTGCACAAACTTAATAGATTTGAGCAAGATCAATCAGAACACATATAATTAGAAGTAGAATCAATGCATATGAAACATAGAAGAATATCTGCGGAAAGCCTCAGCTAAAAACCCCACTATCTGTATTATCATACAAGTGGAAATATCTCAGGATAGCACATAGCTTTAGCTCTCACAGCTAGCCAGTTCTCAGTATAATCCTCATAGATGCTCATAGGCAAAATAGAGTTCTCTTTAAGTCCTCCACATAGCCCTCCAAGCTCCTATTTCCTAGAAAAAATTTTCTTAGGTGATCCAGCTGTTACCATGTGTAACACTGATCACTCACACTGATCATACACCTTATAAAACTGCGCAAAACTCAAGGAATGAATTCCTTCTGAATGCACGAGATTTTCTTATAGGAAAATTCATGCAACTAATAGTACACTATCCCTATCTTTAATCTCAACTGGATCTTTCTCTGAATAGACATGCATGAGTTATTTATGAGAGAATCTTAAGTTATCTGGAGTACACTAGCTTGATGCATGCATGCATTAACTGACTAAACTCACAATTAGCTCCTCAAACTGTTTGGAACTAATCTAACTTGACATAATTCAGTTAACTAAGCTAACTAATTACAACTCAATTATAACTTATCCTTATCTCCTTAATTAAGGGTTAATCTCCTTAGTTTAAGGGATAACTGTTGCATGACTTCAAAAAGGCTTCTAGCTTGAATTTCTCCAACTAATTAATCCAAGATGAATTAATTAATTATTTTTCAAGTAGCTGGTGAGACTAAATTCGAATTTTAATTCAAGGACAAATTAAAATTGGAATATTCTTGTTGCCACATTTCAACAGTCGCATCACTGGAATCCGACCAAGAAGGAAATTGAGAAGTGGTTGGATTGGTAGATTCATGAATTCACGACAGAAGAAAACATGAATCCTCTCTTGTTGACGGAAGAGTGGTTGAACAAGTATATATATAGAGAGATACATGAAATCTTATTCTGCACTTTTCCCATTGAATTGTATGAGTGGTTAGCTAGATTGACAGACAACCAAGGAAGGTGGAAGCTTGATAATCCTATAGTGTGGACTCCTAAATTAATGGAATGATTAGAAGCCTCTGAAAATAAGAATGTGCAAGATGTTGATCATTGGCTCGATCGAATTCTGGGAGGATTTGTTACAGAATTCACAGTTGATACCTCAGTCAGCTACAATGAAGCGGAGCGGAAATTTTTCAAAGGACCCTGAGGTAAGTATTTAAGATTTTTGAATACTTGGATTAAAATGATTTTATGTGAAAAATAGGCTATTCCATTGCCTTGATGTATGGAGCTACATGAAGTGGAAGAATCTTTAGAGATTGAGAGAGATCAGGTCAATACTATAGCTCATTGATCGGACATCCTTTGAGCTGATGAGGGAGAGGTACAAGCCTCACCACGGGGTGTTGTATAGCTGATAACATAGGGTTTTCCATGAACACATCAGTTGTCCACTACACCTCCACCCCCACCTCCACCGCATACACATTCGTCCACACCTCCACCTCTACCACCTCCATTCAGCGTGGTGAATATGATGAAGTTGCCTATTTTCAAAGGCATAGGGAGTGAAGATACAAAGAAGTTTTGGTTTGTTGTGAATGATGTGTGGACAAAGAAATAGATTACCAATGACAATATAAAGAAGTCGCCATTTCTTAAGTGCATGGAGTATTGCCAACATTTCCTTCTCATAAATAGCTTTGCTTAAAAACTTTCCCTTGATTGGACGACTTTCAAAAGCAATGGGTCTTTCATCTTGCATTAGAACAGCACAAATTCCATTTCCTGAAGCATCACATTCCACAATGAAGGTTTTCGTGAAGTCCGGTGTAGCTAAGACCGGTGCTTGGCAAATTGCCTCTTTAAGATGTTCAAAGGCCTTTGTTGCTTCCGGAGTCCATGAAAATGCATCTTTCTTCAATAATGTTGTTAGAGGTGCTGCTATTCTTCCATAATTATTAACAAACTTGCGATAATGCCCTGTCAACCCGAGAAATCCTTGTAGATGCTTTATGGATGTGGGGATTTTCCATTCCTTAATGGCTTTAATTTTGCTAGGATCTACCTTAACTCCTTCATGAGATACAATATGACCCAGATATTCCACCTCTTG